>UCOH01012381.1:0-36537 GCA_900474275.1 Synergus japonicus | reverse complement strand
TATATATATATATATATATATTATATGTATATATTTATATAACTTTTTTTATTTTCTGTTGGCTGTGCAATCCCACTGTGCTACACAGAAAATAAATAAAATTGTGATACTTTAAGCCACGGAGATTCATTAATTTTTCTTATTACTTTTTCACCCCACGCAACCTATTAAGGTAAACTTCTACTAACTCGTTTTTTTTCATCTCATTCTTATTGTATGTCGTTGGTGGCTGAGCTTGTCGCGTTACTTGATGCATTATTTTCTAGAAACATATTTTTTATTCCGTGCTTTCTAACAGTACATTAAAAAGTCTTATACAATTAAAAGTTCGCAAAATTGGTTAAATTTTATGATTAAACAACTCATAAGTAGACCAAATTAATTATTTCGTGGTTACAAAATGCTGATTTTTCAATACGAAGGCAGTATTTAATTTATGAATCGTAGTAGTATATTTTCCAATTTACACCTTCTCCCAAAATTGAAATATGCTAAATTTGAACTTTAACTGTTTTATTTAATTTTCAAATATGAGTACCTAGAGCAGAACTTTACATTCTGTAAGTTTATCCAACGTGAAAGAAAAAAAATCACCTTCAACCACAGAGAAGCGCCTGCCATATTTGCATTTATATAGCACGTAGCTTCGTAATTCTCTGAGCTTTCAGTACATTACATTTTCCATTTCGCTTTTGAGCGATTTTATTTGCAAATTTTTCTATTATTATAAAGCAGGTATTGAAAAGGTACTCCCGCGTTTACACATAGGAATATTACATTGATTAGGTGAAAATAGTAATTTAATATCTAGAAGTAGACGAAATTAAGACAAAAAGAGGTTGGTTACTAGAAAAAAAATGTTACTAGAATGAAATATGTTCTCTTTATGGACAAGTATTATCCCATATGAGTGATTCAGCCATTATATGCATAAATAATAACAAAAGAGCCGAGAGTCACTTCCTGAGTGTTGTTACGGGTAAACTGAAGCTTACAAACAAAGCCTTCTGATTTCTAGCTTGCAAGCTAGAAATTAGAAGGCTTGGTCCAAAGACAATGCGTTGTAATAGGAATGACGAAAACAATGCGAGCCACGCAGAATTCCTGTTACTGAGTGATTACCAATCAACATTCTCCCATTTAGGGCATGTGTGTAAAATACGTAGAATGACAAATGCTACGATGGCGACTACAAACGGCCCATTGAGTACACAGTTACCCAATACTGAAAAACATGTTTTAATTCCGCTACTTCAGGACATGTAACAGTATTGGAATGATTATCTTCTTGTATACTGCAGACATATCCTGTATCCTGTAATCATATCGTTTGTGTTTCCCAGACAAATAACATCAATAATTTCATCCATAAATATCATACGTTAGCAATATTAATATCATAATATTCTCCTCATATGTCATTATATACAAATCTCCTTGCTGCAATCCACAAAGGGATAACTTTTTCTCATAAATCTCTTGAGCTATCTTCTTTTTTGCTAACTACCCTCCCTACGATAACTCTCTAGCCTATTATCATGTGCAAAGATGCGAAGCATCGTGTTACAAAAGTTAACTCGAGTCGAAATAACTTTTCTTGTTAATGCATCGCGTTGCCACGCCTTTTGCAGGCGATGGTGCAAAAAAGGTTTATTAGAAGACGCCTATTTCAAAGGCAAACGAGAAAGAGTTTGAGAAAGTAAAAATGGAGAACGATTATTTTCCAAGGGTCACATATATATTGTACTGTAAATTGAGTCCAAGTATTAGAATGTGGGAATTCAGCATGTTAGCTTTTCCTTTTCTCGTCTTGAAATTTCCATATAGATCTCTGACTTCAGTTAGAAGTCCGCAGATTTCAGTGAATGGATGAAAACTCCCGGATTACGATCCTTCAAAACGTCGACGCTTTAGAGGAAATACAGAAAATTTCATTCGAAAAGGATAATATATAAAAAAAAAACATTACATCCTCTAAGAATGCAACACATCTAACAAGTGAATTTAAAATTGAAAGAGTGGTGCACAAGTGAGTGCGACTTAATATACTCTGTAGAATGAATGACATTGCGAACAATCTAGTTGGCCTTTTGCCAAACTTGAAATACATATTAACGTCTCAAAAAGAATGAGAAGCCACTGCTCCACCAAATAAGGAGATTTTTGCATACCCCTTTCTTGCATTTACTTTCATTTATAATAATTATGTAATATATATTTATATCTTTTCTGATAAACTGTTATTCAGTATTTTCTGATGAATTCTAGAAACTGTTTATAGTGTTGCGTTCTCATGAGAGTTTGAAGGGCTCGGGAAACTTTCTCTAGGAATTGAACTTATACTTTCAAGCATTCCCTGGGTGACATTTGCAAACTTTTTCCGTTCTTGGAACTCTATTCACATCCCTGGAGCAATAGGCAAGAACCTTATTAAATACACAGCCAAAAACAAAGTTTTAGATCCCAAAGTTATGGTAACTATCTTGAATTTTTCAAATCTGGGGGTTGAAATTGAAAGTGATGAATTTTGGAATAATTATGAGGGTAATGCCATGGCGATACCCTTTCTAATTCATGTCCACCCTTTGGTTTCTCTCCTCATTTATCTGTAATGAACTTCTATGAAGGGAAAAGTTTGGAACGCGCGTTGGATTTTATAAGAGAAGACGAAAGTTGGCGAGAAAAGACTGGATGCTCATTGATGCCACTTGATCAAAATTCAAGTCTCGTCCCGTTAACAGTAGCGAAGTAATTACAGCGTATTTCTATAATCTCCGTGTAAAAGTAATATCTTTTAATTGAAATTTCTTGTGCTGACTACATTTATATGAAAAATATACGTGTTTACATCATGAAATGTGATTGCGAAAAAAGAGGAATAAAAGAACTAAGGAAAACTTTTATTTGCAGAAAACTACTATTTCTTCTATTTCTTTGGAAAATCGTATTCATATGAACGATTGGATTGAGGATTTTGAAACTCGGATACAATACGGTCATGTTCGGTGAGATCGCGCATTCTAACATATAAATTCTGTACGTGATCCGTTAGATCGACGCGAGGTGACGGTTGTCCTGATATATTCACAGATATTGCAGTTTAACTCGAGAACAATTTCCAACAACAGATTTATATTGCCTTTTAAATAAAACGACGTAGAAGATTCTCAACTGCCAATATCCAGTCTAACAGTCTCAACATTTTAATTTTTTTAAACGTCCTTTTTTTCTCTTTAAAAATAAAAACTGAGTACAATTGCCCACTCTATGAACAATGCTATTGAATATCGGATTCGATTACTGTTATAAAACTTTTTAAAATTATTACACCGTATAGGATACACCAGAGCGGGATTTATTAGCCATACACGCGAGTAGAATACATCGCAACCATCCAAAGTGAATGAATTTGCACTGGGGTTCATGAGTCTCGTGAACGATGATTGGCGCGCAATCGCTTAATTAACGTGAAATGGAATGCAAATCTAACTAGTAATTAGGACAGGTATACACAGTCGATAATGATATTACAAGAATTATGACGCAGTCAGAGAATCGAAGTAAGAATTGAAGATGAATAATTAAGACATTGTAATTTACTTATTTATTATTGCACTTAGTGCAAGGAATCGTATCCATTTCTCACTCAGTCTTAATTTCTACCCTTTTCGCTCTATATGTCTAAGGGCGTTTCCTCAATTGTCTCGACCTAGAATCTAGATCAAGGCGAAGAAGGCAGTTGAACGTTACACGGCTCTCGAGGAACTCACTTTATTCCCTTCGTTGTCTCTGTTTCTCCCTCACTTCTTGTCATCTCACCCCTCCCTAGTCTCTAATCTCCTTTCACCGTGACTTAGCCGAGTGATACACAACTAAAACGTAAAGTAAACGACGACCTTCCTCCTGTCTAACGTTAACTAAACCTATTTTCTCCCTAACTCTCGATTATTTAACTCAGTAATACAAGTCTGTGCTGAACGTCACTATTGCTTTCCTTTTGCCGGTTCCCAGCTCCCCTTTTGTCGTCTTTCTCCTTCCTCAGAATCCTTCCTCTAAACTTATCTTCCTCGTCTTCACTCCAAGAGTAAGGTTGGACTTTAGGACCATGACAAATTCTCATTTTCTGGAAATTCAATTCCTCCTCAGAGCTCCGCGTCCTGCACTCAGATTCGAAACTTTACCCCGGGTGCGTTGTAATTTCTCCTTAAACTTGCAAGGAATATGAAGAACGAGGAAGATCGTTATGCAAACGAGACTTCATCAGATGAGGCCTCGTCCAGATGGCACCTTCACCAATCATGAAATTTGCTCAAATACTCATTGTGAATTTTAACTATGGGGGAGAAATGAGATGATTAATGCACACTCTCTCTTAAATAAATAAATAAAAAAGAAATAAATATGAAAAGTATGCAAATTTGCGAAAGTTATTATGAACAGTTTAGAGTTGAGTGTGTATGAAATGAATGTATCATCAAAGCTAACAAATGCAGTGCAGGTCTGCCTGGATAAGTAGATTATTGTTTAGTTTTCATCATCATCGATATTATGATACACGTCCCTCTTTCTATATTTGTTTATCCTTCACGAACATTTTTATTCATAACAAATGCAATCTGTACAGTGAAGTGAAAACTATTGATTAATGGATGTTTTAAGTCCTCACGAATATTGAAAATATACTTTCAAGAAGATCTATTCTATTATAGATCTATTCTATTATAGAAGATCTAGTCTATTAGAAGATCTATTACTGGAAGCTGGATATCTCAACTTCAGCAGATTAGTATAGGTTCAGAGAGCAATACCTCATCAAGTTAAAGGCATCTCTCGAATCAGCGATCAAAACAGGGCCATTTGGTACCACTTTGGACAGAATAGTCATGATATTAAGTGCGCATGAGCAGCTGATGAGATTATGGTCGAATTCAGCACGACCTGCTTTATTCATCACCGTTTAGTTACATATGTTAAACCCATTAACTCTTACGCGATTCACTTTATTGTTGACCCATTCTCACTTAAATTTAATCTCCTTACCAGTAAATTATAAATATTATAATTATAATATAATAATATACACACGGAAAACAACAATAACAAATGTTGTATTTTATGCTTACTGCGAAAAACTTTGCATTGATTTTATAAGTAATAATTCTATTGAGCTTATAAATCAAAATGCAGAGTCGAAGGGATTTAAATTTAAGTAATTAATTAAATTTTAAGTAATTAAAATGAATGAAAAATTGTTGCCGGACGCTAAATATAAACACCATAATTTCAATGCGAATAACATTTGTGCGAAACAAATTCGATATCATGCACCGATAAATGATTTCCGCAGTAATCTACAATGCAAATAAAGGGGATACACATTTCTCTTAATACACGCCATAACGTATCCTCGTGAGATTAATTATTTTAAAGCCGGATTTTCGCTTTATTATATTTTATGCAACTCTAAATCTCATTAATTCTCTAGAATGTTTTACCATACGAGAAGGTGTTTTTTATTGAAGTCTTTTTTACAGACATTTACATCTTAACTTTAATCCTCAAAAGTAATCTTTCGAATCGGCCAATTTTACTTTAATGTTAGATATACAATTGTAAATGCTTAATGAAGGGAATATTAACTAAATACCATATGGCCCAGCTTGCATCAACTGAAATTTCTCTTACCTTTCTGAAATCCCTACAATGCTTTTCATAGGCGAGACCAGCGGTCTAACCGGTCTAACAATGATTCATGTTCTCAAACCCAACTTACCGCAACATTACACTAGAGACAGAGGCGAATGGTCAGGCGAACTCGATAATTACGTAAATACCAACATTCCTTGCTATTCTCAACATAACTAGGGCAAATCCCTTAATAATTCCCTTTTTATATTTTATTCTTATGCGTAAATTCATTTTCAATACCTAAAATCATGCACTGAAAAAAAGGTTTGGTTCGGACAACAAAATTTTTTTGTTGGCTCAACCAAATTATTGTTGGGTCAAGAAAACGTTTTGTTAACCCAACAAATCGTTTCGTTGAACTAACAAAAATTTATTTCAGCTAACAAAACATATTATGTTGCACAAAATATTTTTTTGAGTGTGGTGCTGATTACATCTACATATTAGTAAAAACGAATATGTCTGCAAAATTATTTAATTAGAGTAATTATCTACTCTTTATAACATTATCAAAACCCATGATATCGGTATAAAAGCTCATCAGAAGCAATTTCAGGCCAATTAGTTTTGATTAGATTAGTTCATGATTATATGTACTTTTGATTAACCCTCAGCACTTTTGGCTACAATTGTTGCTTTAAAAGATATGCCCGATAAAAATATATTGAAGGGTCTGAGTGTGTGCTTCGAGGGTTAAATAAGAAAACTTTGTTGCTTCTAACTTGTTTTCGACTTCCAATAAGATTCATTATAATCTTTTTCTCTTTTTAGATTCTTAGCACGGCGCTCATACTTTTTATATATTGATTCAGAACTTATATCTTCTTGATATAATATTGCAAGTCTGAAAAAGAGAATTCTTAATAATAAATTTATTAAATCTTTTATAAACGGGCTATATATAGTTGTGAATAGAATTACGTGCGAATTTGATGGCGATGATAGTCGTGTTGGTTTTCGACTATAGTTTAGTCGTGGCTGAGTGGATTTTCATGTAGCTAACTCCCTTTCAAACGATCGACCATACCCTCTCCAACATCTCCTACAACTCCTACGATTCTCTACTTCTATATCGTTTCCCAGTCTCGCCGACTCATTGATCAAACAGTATCTGTTTATCCCCACCTTTTTCATCCAAGTTAAATCTTGAACTTTCAACTTAAGGTTCTTTTACTTGAGCTGATTCCATTCTCCCCTGATTCCTTATATAATCCCCTGATTTCGTGATTTCCCAATGCCCTGATTGTCTAACCTCTCCTGAAATCCAATATCCACAAGCACATACAAACCCAAAACCCTTAAACATACTTGTGAACGTACACCGTAATGCCAATCTACTTTCAAGTGGGCTATCGTGATAATTACGGCTGCTGCCACAAGCACGCGCGATTGTGATTAATTAGGGGCGTCGAGGTCTTGAGGCAAATTTATAGATTTTCTACTAAAAGAAAAACAGATTAATTCTTCCGTTTGCAATGTTTTATTCCTTTTGCTATATAATATGGCTTGTAAAGATTCGTTTAGTAGTTATATTATATTATTTGATTATATATATTACCACCCGTGTAGAAATTTCCAAACCTGGCCCAGACCAGTGATGAAAGACACAATCCGACCTGGCCCCGACCGGAAGTCGGTATTTCAGATCTGGGCCCGGTCGGGACCACAGCAAAATTTCTACCCGGGCAGCATGCAATAATAGAAATCTTAATCAATCATTAGATCGCGCGAAAAAAATTTTACCTAGATAATAGAGAAACCTTAGAAAATATATACATAGCATAGAAAAATCGCCGTCCAGGGAAGCACATATGTTTTATGACGCAGATGTTTCGTACAGATGCTATTTCGCAAGCAGCATCGTGACAAAACTAGTATACGTCGTGGCGGAAGTCTTCAGGACGATAAACCTCATTCTCAATTCCTTTGCAAGCTGGATGTTACACATCTAGCGGCAGATACGTTTATATATCATATTCAAATACATGAATGTATAGAGAGCACAGAATACACTATAAAAATACATCTGTATTGTATTCCAGAGTCTCAAAGTCATAAACTGGAAATGACTAAAAGTTGACGTATGTAAATATTTAAATTTTACTCCGATATGGTTATAGAAGATACAGAAAAAAGTTGTACAAGAAATGTATAAAGTTCTGTGTCGAGATTTAAACTCTTTTTATACGAATACAATCTTAATGATGGGATTAATATTTATTGTGTGTAAATATTGGCAAGTAATATTATTGTATACATCTATTCGCCACCATATTTGGAGGAAAATAACTTGCACACTCTCCTGTCAGATACGGACTTTGAAGCAAACATCGCATATGAATAATGTAAAATACGCGAGAGCAGTGATGAAATTGCGTACATGTCTGTGCTAAAGCCATCGGAATTACAAAATATCAGTTTCCATAAATCAAAAAATTCTACCATTTGAAAAAAAGCGTGACTTATCAAGCTAGTAATTAATTGATGCAGGTATAATCCATTCCCTATATTCACTCCCTATTCAAAGTTTATATTTGGTTCACCAATACGAAAAATTGTAAAACTATATTATCTTTCCCAATAGTAAGTCGCATTTTTATATGAATTTTCACTATTGGGTCGTAAGTACAGAAACTCTAGCATACATATATCCCAAATAGAATTTTTACGACTTATCGTTTTAATGCTGTTTTTATTACATATCCCCGCTATACTTGAAAACATTAAATTCTGAATATGAAATGTAAGTTTTGTTTTGGAAATGCATTGAAAATTATACTGGAAACTAGGAATATTAAAATAGTAGGTTCAAGGTACCAAAATTAAGCTTACGATAATGAACCTCTGGGTATATGCCATCATATAATTAGCTGTTTGCGTATAATGATGAAGCCCCTGCAAACCCATTTGGTGTATCCCCCCCTGAATTGATATTAATCATTAATAAAAATTAGATTTCCAGCACAGATACGTTTGGATATTTCCCTGGAATGAGAAGTAGTGATAAATATTGGATTTAACGGAAATTGATCTCTGCATCATTTGATTAGCATTTTAACTCAATTTGGATACAATGGGTGCTCATTTGGAACGCCATATGTGACATTATCTCATATTGGAAAAATTTGACAATGACGATAATGAAATAGGTCAAATTGCAAAATACTATAACTATATTTCTTGGCAAAACTGGTAATAAAAACTCCATTTTCACATTCCTCTTAAAAGTCGCTAGATCCAATTGCACCGTTCATGAAACTGCTATTGGAATTTCGACATGAAAACGAATGATCAAACTCATTGAAACTCACTGTACTGAAACGATAAATTCCTGAATTTAAATCAAATAAACTTCCTTGTAGAGTATAACGTTGATAATAACATTCATTTAACATTTAGAATGTCGTAATACAATTCTATGATTGTAATTACTAATCTTCTTAGCTCTATGAATATTGTATTTCAAAATAATAATCCAATAGTACATATCAAGTATATTATGCTTTATTATACGATTACACTCATAGTTTTAATGGGGATTCCAACCTCTATGATTATTTGCAGGTCAGTGCCACCCGTAAAATTACAATGCATTGTCCGTGACAGGTACATTAACGAGAGAAATAGTATATCCAACTTTCCACACGTCCACCTCTGAATTGTATTTTACAAAGCAAAGAATTATATTCAAAATATGCCTAGGGCGGTGACATTGAAAAACCTATTTATATATTTTTTTTCTTTTTCAGCTCTATCTGTTTAGAAAAATTTTTAAGTCTATTCTTTGAATTTATACCATTGAAAAAAACTGGAGCAATATTTTTACCTTATAAAAGAATTTTTAAAGCTAGCTGAAGGTATTGAAAAATATAAACTTGATTTTACACAATAAAATTTACAATACAAATATTTTTCCATCGAGAAAGGAAAAACGTGCTGTCCAGTTTTTTAAAAGCATAATACTTCTGGCTTATAGTAAAAAACAAAAACTCTATAATACATACATAGAAAAATAAGAAAAAAAACCTCTAATAATACAAAAACACTATATTATTTGTATAAAAATTTGTATTCCGATTGTCGTAAATTAATTTGATAAATTTCATTTTTGTTTCAGAATCTTAAAAACCAAATCATGACGACGAATCTCTGGGTGGAGCAGGTGAGTGAAAAAACCAAGATTTTGTTTTACACACATGGTGCAAATTCTCCCTTAGCGAAATTATAATTAAAATAAAAAATCGCGGTAGAAGATTTTTACTTACTAACACTCATTACTCATTGCTCATTAATTTCAAGAACACATGGCACTGCATTCTGCTAAATGCACTTGTCATGTAGTTGTACACTTCAGTAAAAGACAGGAAAGAGAAAGAGAGAACCAAGCATGAGAGTGTAATTGAAGAATAATTAAGCGGAACCAATTAACGTCCCGATTCTTGCACACCTTTTCTCTCGAACTGTTCGAGCTTGTTGCTCCAAGCGGACTTCTTTTGTCGCCATTTCTTATTGCACTCCGACAGAATAAATGTGCAGAGAAAACATCCCTTATGATCTAGAAAGGAAATCTCGTTGAAAAGTTAGTTAAGCCTTCAATGATATGTCGGTACAAAGAACTGCAATCAAAAGAGAGTCTTTCTTTGACTCTACAATCTTTTTCCAGTTATTCATTGAAACTTGAATTTTATTCCAAAGCGAATAACTTGATTTCATCAGAATTTACCTAGAGGAGAGTCCTCGTTTTTGTCCGCACTTTAATTTAAATTTTCGACTATTCCACCATTTTCAGAGTCGCAAAAGCATTCAGCTATATCTCTCAGCGAAGCGTCATCCTTCTACGTCCAGACCACCCTGCTCTTTAACCCACCCTCTACCTGACTCTAAATAACGCGTCTGTGTAGTTACAGTTGCCCTCGACAAGCACTCAAGGTACCATGTACAGCATGAGATAATGACGAGTAAGAGAGCTAAACCAGCTCGAACTTTAATATATATATATATTTTACCCTGTCAAGTCTTTCCTCTTCTCATGCAAATCGACTTGCATCGAGCACATCTTATACTAAAAACTGAATTTAGCTGTCTCCTGTTAATGCAAATTGTAACATGATTTAAATTGAAGCCTTAAAAAACAATTAAAAAACAACACAGAATTCGAATTTTGTGTGAAGAACGCGCCAATCCACTGGCTCTGGCTCAGGTTAAAATAATATTTTTTATCTATAAACTTCAAAAGTTAAGCAAATAGCTCTCTTTATATTATAAAAAAATATCCCTGAACTCCCTGTTTCAAGATCTTCGGCTGACTAAACACAGACCTCGCCTACTGTACTCTACTGTTAACACAGTACCTCTTTCTGACTATATATTGCCCTATACTACTGATACCTTCGGCAACATTCTATTCCGTTTTCATCATTTTCGTCTGACTGAACATGGACCTTTACTACTGCCTGACTTATACCTTACTGCCATGGCTGACTATACATTGACTTTTACTACCGATTAAGTCTCACCTTTCCTGTTTTAGAATGGTGGCTGACTAAACATTGACCTTTTCTACTGACGCCCTGTGGTTGACCATACATTGAACTGCACTACTATTACTACTGTTATCTATTCTAAAAAGATGATTGAGTCGAAGTCGAAATATCGTAACGCCTATTCCGCACTCTTGATTCGTCGTGTAAGTATCGATAGTGATTTTCGACAATCGATACTTGCCGAATCGTAAATTAAACACGTGAATTTAATTTGAAATTTTGAATTTGCTTTCGTTAATAATCATTTTGTCACGAGTCTAAACTTGAAATACATTGAAAATCTAGGAATTTTAAGGAAATTTTATGGAATTTTTAAAGATTTTTTGGGAAATAATGGGATTTTAAATGTTATCATACAATTTTAAAGAATTTCAAGAAGTTCTTGGGAATTTTTAGAATTTTTGACGACTTTGATCTGATTTTAATCGGACTTCAAGGTACTTTTATGATTTTTAAAATATGTATTTCTGGGATTTAAATAAGGAATTTAAAACTTTATAGGGAGTTTTATTGAGGAATTTCAAAAGCTTTTATGATTTTTAAGAGATTTCGAAGGTTTTCGTCAAATTTTAAGGGTTTTCAAGAAATTTTTCGATTTCTAAAAGATGTTGTGGAATTTTTATTGGTTTGATGGAGTTTTGTGAGATTTCTAATAATTTACATAAAAGTAGTTCGAGAGATTTTTCTGATTTTTAAAACATTTTGTGAAATTTTAAATGCTTTCATGGAATTTGATAAAACTTCTAATGATTTTAAGGGATTCTAAATGTGAAGGAATTTCAAGAGGTTTCTAGGCATTTTTAGAGATTTTCATTTATTTTAACATGAATTTCAAGAGATTAATGATTTTGAAGGTTTTTATGAGCATTTTTAACAATTTTTAAATAATTTGTACGAAATTCAAGAGATTTTTAGGATAATAAAAAAGATTTTGTAAAATTTCGAAATACTTTTATGTAAATTATAATTTACTTTTACTTTTATGTAAATTATAATTTTATGTAAATTATAATTTACATAAAAGTATTTCGAGAGATTTTTCTGATTTTTAAAACATTTTGTGAAATTTTAAATGCTTTCATGGAATTTGATAAAACTTCTAATGATTTTAAGGGATTCTGAATGTGAAGGAATTTCAAGAGGTTTCTAGGCATTTTTAGAGATTTTCACTAATTTTAACATGAATTTCAAGAGATTAATGATTTTGAAGGTTTTTATGAGCATTTTTAACAATTTTTAAGTAATTTGTACGAAATTCAAGAGATTTTTAGGATAATAAAAAAGATTTTTTAAAATTTTATGGGATTTTAAGATGTTTTGTGAAATTTTATGGAATTTGAAAGATTATCCTGAAATTTTAAGGAATTTTATGAGATTTCTAATAATTGTAATTCATTTCGAGAGATTTTTCTGATATTTAAATGAGTTTGTGAGAATTTTAAAGGATTTCATGGAATTTGATAAGATTTCTATCTAATATTTTTAAGGGATATAAAATTGTCATGGAATTTCAAAAGGTTTCTAGGAATTTTTGGACATTTTCATGAATTTTAAGCGATTTCGCAGGTTTTCAAAGGTTTCTTGCAAGTTTTAGAGATTTTTACGAAATTTATCATAGATTTTAAGATATTAGAGAAATATAATATAATAAATTACAGAATATTGAAAGAAAATGTAAATGCGCGCGTTCGTTCTTGTATTTCCATATCTTCTATCTCCGTCTGACTAAGCATGTACCTTTACTACTTTCTATACATTTCCTATATATTTACATTTTCTACTGTTTTATTCCCTCTCCAATTAGTTAGATAGTCAATATTAGAGGGTGGAGAAGAGTAAAGAGTAAAGAGTTAGTAGAAAAATCCATGTTTGGTCAGACAAAATTTTAAAACTAGAAAGGAAGAGATGAAATTGGCGAGAAAATCAGTAGTACAGGTCAATGTGTGCTCTTTAAATTCTCAGTTTCAAATAATTTCTTTCTTTCGTTGTATATAATAATGATTTGAACTTCTTGGTACTTTTTTAATATGTGTGGAGCTTCTCAAAGATGAAAGTAGCTGTATATTTATACTTCAGTCTGGCAGAAACGTGTAAGTTCGTTCAAGAAGAACATCCCGAATTCGGTGACTGCATAAGTGCACTGGTGTGGTTAAAGAGCATACGGAGAGCGGTTGGTATACGCCTGAAAGAGATATTATCGGTCCCGTTTGCGAAAACAGAGGAGCATTTCGCTCCCGGCCATGGCTCCCGGTTTGCTCGTGGTCGGACGACAAACACATAAATTCAAACTTCATTTTCAAGGCTCTCCACGAAAAATCGATGATCCGTGTTCCCGCAGACTTCAAAGATTCGTGTAAACATCCGCTTGAGAAAATTTAATCAAAAACTTGGAGTTTCGAGTAAAGAAGTCTGCTTTCTCAAGTAAAATTGAGAAAAAATACTAATGAATCAAAAGCACGATACCTACAATATCCAAATCAGTATTCTACTATTCGAGCTCGTCGTGGTTCAATTTCGCCTTGTTTGTAATAAATACCTTCTTTTATTAAAAAGCTATTTCTGTGGAATAAGGATGAATCAAAATGTCGTTGTCTTTTATACGCTCAAATGGATTTCGCAGTTTCAGAGTTGACAAGAGAATTTCGATAACCCCTCGGGACACTACATACGTGCATCGAAAACATTTTTGTGATGGATCCTTCCTTGTTACCAAGAAATACGTTCTCTCGACCATACTATTCTCAGTTATTCAGTTCTACTCCTTGTTTATTTCTATTCTTTTTCGAAAGCGATCTTCCTGTCTGTGGCACTTCCAAAGAATCTCACACAATCCGAAAGTACAATTTTCCGCTTCAGTGTTCTTAAATGGAAAAATTCGCGAATCAATAATATCGGAGTATAATAAAGTTAGTTTAAGGTATGACCATTTTTAATGATTCACGATCTATTCTAGTGTGCACTGAAGCGGAAAATGTGAATTTAGTGATAATATCAATAATTATGACACACATTGAAAATATTTGCATCAATAATCTTTTTACATTCGTTGTATTGGCTGTTTCAAGTCATGGTACGACTACAAGCTGCGATGGGAGCCGAAGGAGTATGGGGGTGTACACATGTTACACGTACCCTCTGATCACATATGGCGTCCTGACATAGTCCTCTACAATAAGTAAGTTCAATCTCATGCATTTTATCTATATTTATACATATTATATATATACATATATGACTTTGAATAGCCCATATATATACATATAATTCATACATCTTTGGCGTAGTGGCAATGCATGCAGCCAGAAACTTGTGAAACGGTTGAATACTCCTACAATGTTCAAAACTCATAGGGACTAATCGAATTTTTAAAGAAAATGAAAAAGCTATCTAAAGTTTCGGAGTCAATCTGGAACAAAAAGTTACTAATGAAACAAATTGTATGGATTTGTGCTAATATGAAGGAGTATCTATTCGTTTTGGAAAAACGAGAAAATACAGGTCTAGAAGAATATATTTGAAAAAAAAACGGTTTTTTTGTTTGATAAATTCAAATGAGGAACACTTTTGGCAAAGACAAGATTAGCATTGAAAAAAAATTGATACCGAGATTTATAGGCCTTTTTAAAGGTAAATTTATGCTGATTACATTTAAATGATATTTATATAATATTTTTCTATTAGGTTCTTAACACACGAACAGGTACTTGTGTACCTACTTATCTTTTATAAATACAAAGTCACGTTTTGCTTTCCAATCAAATATTTCTCGTTTTTTCAGCACACTTCAGCCATGAAATCGCATGTAATACGAATTATATATTTGCTTTAAAAAAAATGAGAGAATTTTTACGGGAAACATAAACTCTCTAAAGTCTTAATTTCTAAAACTTAATGAAATTAGCACGTTGTGGATATGCTCCTCTGAATAATCGTAAATTGCTAGGAAATGTGATCATTTTATTGCTAATGTTTGTTCAATGCAAGTGGTGAGACATGTGTTCAGTTTGAGTTTTCTCGTTTGCATTCTATCTTTTTTACCATCTGAAGTAAATATTGGAAATCAGTTTTCTATCTCTCCTTGCACATATTTACGTATAACCTTGCTCATATGTACACTGTCAAGAAAGATATCATTGATTCAATTTATTTTGTGCCAATATCGTGATCTGATCCAGTCAATTAATTAGATTGACAGAAAATGGATTGAAAGAATGCAACTTTTTTTCTCAGTATATTTGGGTTGATCGTGAGAGTAAACTCAAAACAGATTCGCTTGCTAACTTTCATGGTTGAACGGGGTGACAGGTTTATGATGTAGATGGGATAGATTATTATTCATATCGCATGAAGCATGGGCGCTGCGGCGAGTGTACGTGCAAACGTGAACAAGCATTGTTTCTAACATCGTTAATCGTTTACTTCACCTAGTTCAACAAGTTTCACTTAATGGTAAATTGCCTAATTTGTAGACTCTACATAACAAGTTTAAGTTTATCAAAATTGCTCGTAAATGCTAAAGCATTGACAATTTTTATTTTATACAGAAAAAAGGCTCTTATTTCAATCATAGAGGACTAATTCGAATTAACAAATTTCAAGTAACTAAACCTTTATAGGATGAAATAGTAGAATTCGCCGAAATAGAATTCATGTATCAGAGAAAGAGAAAAACCATTGATTACTATTTCGCAATCATTACTACTAGCCGCAACGGGACTCCCAATTCCACAGCTTCCATTATGTGCGGAGTGTAATGTTTGCTGCAAGTCCATACCTGTATCGAACAAAGGGCGCTCGATAAAATTTCAACGAAAATTCAGCACTGAGAGAAAGTCGCTAATATATATGAATTTTCGGTTCTAAATATGGAAATTGACTCAGTTTTGTGTTACTATTATGTTTGAAAGTTCTAATTTCATAGTAAACCTTGAAATAGAGAAAATTTCCTATTCATGAACTATATTTATTATAGGAACTAGCAACTATAATAATATGATTAATTTCTTGTTCCTTGTATAAATTCCGTCTTCAAAATTACTTAAAATCTCATGAAATTTTTTTAAATTCTTGACAATCCAATGAAATCTCGAACACTGAGAAAAATGTTTGGTGCAGACAACAAAACTTTTTGTGGCTATAGAAGCAACAAAAATTGTTTGGTTTTGCCAACCAAATCTTAGTTCTTTCAACAACCTTTTTGTTGAACCAAGAAAATTCATTTGAACCAACAAAATCTCAGTTTTGGTTGAATTAACAAAACTTTGGTTGGTTCAACAAAAATTTGGTTGGCATAATCAAAAATCTTGGTTGCTTCTATAGCAACAAAATTTCTTGTTGTCCGCACCAAACATTTTTCTCAGTGTGAAATTACTTGAAAGTGCTTAAAATAATTGAATATCCTATAAAATATCGTAAACCATCTTACAAGTATTTAAAATTTCATAAAATTCCATAAAATCCCTTGAATCTCTGAAAAATATGATGAAATTTCTTTGAATTTAGTAAAACAATTAATATTTCTTTATATTTCTTGATGATCCTTCAGATGCCTTAAAATTCCACAATCTATGGTTACAACCCTTAAAACTACTTAAAATTCTATGAAATCTTATACAATTCCCTTAAATTTCGCAAAATCAAAATAGATATTTCTTAAAATTACTCAGAATTTCCGAAAATATTATGAAATCCTATAAAATTCCTTATTATTCCATAAAATCTTATGACATTCTTTGAAATTCCTGAATATCTAGTAAAATCTCCTAAATCACATTAAACCCCTTATAAGTCGTTACAATAACTTAATATCCTATGTAACATCGGGTAATCTCGTAAAATCCTTTCAAATTTCTTAACATTATTCAAGGTTCCATGAAGTCGGGTACACCCAGAAAAAGAAGTTTCTTTGAATCAAAAAACGTATATTTGCCTCAGAGCCAACTAAAAAATATCTTTGAATAAAATAAAACAAACTTTTTCTCTGAGTGCAGTTTCTCAATCAATCAGGTTTTTGATAACAATGTAACAACAATATATATATACAAGAACGAATGCGCGCTCCGCGTGCGCATTTACGTTCTTTTTCAATATTATATAATTTATTATATTTTATTTCTCTCAGCTCTTAAAATCTATGTTAAACTTCGTGAAAAACTCTAAAAATTCCAAGAAACCTTTGAAAAAAATGCCAGATCGCTTAAAATTCATGAAAATCACTTAAAATTTTCAGAAACTTCTTGAGATTCTTTTAAATTCAATTATAACAATTCAAATCCCTTTTATATCCTTTGACATATATTAAAAGTATTAGAAATAACTTCAAATTCCATGAAATTCTTTAAAATGCTAACAAAATTATCTAAATTTCAGAAAAATCCCTCGAAATCACTTAAAATTATTAGATCTCATAAAATTCCTTAAAATTTCAGGATAATATTTCTAATTCCTTAAAACCTCAAAAAACTCTTACAAAGATTTTAAAATCCCCATAAAATTTCACGAAATATCTTAAAATCTAAAAACTGTGGAAATGTTTCAACTCCCTAAATCTCTTAAAATCATTAAAGATTGCATCAAATTCCATGAAATCCTTAAAAATATTACGAAATCATTTAAATATCCGAAAAATATCTCGAAATCACCTAAAATTATTAGAAATCTCATTCAATTCCTTAAAATTTTAGGATAATATTTCAAATTCTTTAAAATTTCATAAAACTCTTACAAAGCTTTTAAAATCCCTTAAAATTCGACGAAATATCCTAAAATCCCATAAAATCTTACAAAACCGTTTTAATATTCTAAAAATCTCTTGAATTTCTTGAAAGTCACTTAAAAATCATTAAAAATGCACATAAAAACCTTCAAAATCATTAATCTCTTGAAATCCATGTTGAAATTAGTGAAAATCTCTAAAAATTTCTAGCAACCTCTGGAAATTGCTATACTCTCAAAATCTCTTAAAATCATTAAAGATGTCATATCAAATTCCATGAATTCCTTAAAAATATTATAAAATCTTTTATAAATTAGAAATATTTTTTGAAAACCCTTAAAATTTGATGAAAACCTTCGAAAATTTTAAAAGTCATAAAAGTATCTTGAAGTCCGATTGAAATCTGATCAAAGTCGTGAAAAATTCCCAGAAACTTCTTGAAATTCCTGAAAATTCTACAATAACATTTAAAATCCCATTATCTCCCATGAAATCTTTACAAATTTCATAAAATTCCCATAAAGTTCCTAGATTTCTAAACTCGAAAATTATTTCGAGTTTAGACTCGTAACAAAATGATTATTAAAGAAACCAAATTCAAAATTCTAATTCAATTCACGAGGAATTTACAATTCGGCAAGTATCGATTGTCGAAAATCACTACAGAACGAATCAGGAGTGCGGAAGAATAGGCGTTACGACATTTCGACTTCGACTCAATCATCTTTTTAGAATAGATATAAATATCTATCTCTTTTTTTTATAAGATAGAGATTATAGGATCAGAGTGGAAATCTGGGTTATCGAAATTGATAAACGTTTCTGAGTAGTTGAATATACGTCGTGAATGGCCATTCAACACCGATAGTCGAAGTCAATGACATAAATCCGTTTGAAATCCTTCTTATTGTGAGGACATCTACGGAATGCAAACATTTCCCAAATATCTTTATTTTCAGGTCAGTATCAATCTAGTCACGCGTCTCGTTGGGGGTGGGTTCAATAAATCGTGGTCTTTGTCGCAGTCGGATATGCTGTTGGCGAATGGTCGAAGGGGTGGTGGTGAGGTGGTGTGGCGGTAGTGGCACTGTAGGGAGTACGGAACGGATAAAGCGGGTGGTTTAGGAAGGGTGAGAGGGGGTGTAAGTGGGTTGAACCAGGCACCATTCCACCAGCCCCAGCAGCCAGCACAACTAGGAACAGGGTCTCGCGAGTCGGGAGTAAAAGTAGAAACGTTGTAGGATCTAATGGAACCGCGAGAAATCAGGTTATCCTGGCGACGGAAGCTGCTGCCAAGGGTACAGACCAACGATAGGAATGACAGAGAAGGGATTTCACACAAGATAAAAGGAACCAAGTGGAATTCTCAGAAGGAAGGAGCATCTAAAACAAAAAGCGTGGTCTCCTCGACTATCTAGGCGAGAACATTATTCTCCTGTCCGTTTCGAAAATATCGTTGGAAACCGGATGACATGGTGGAGAGTGACTCGGAGGATGTATATGGATATATATGTATATAAATCTCGAGGGAAACGATGAAACTCATATTTCTGAGGCTTCTTGACTATTGGTCAGAAGATGACACTAGAAGAGCATGAAATATGATCTTAGATCTTATACTAGAAGCTAGAAAATGGCCAACGTCACTTAGAAATTCTGAAGAAAGGATATAACAACTTTGTTTCTTTTTTATTGTGATTCTTAAAAGTATTGGAAACTTAGTTCATAAATTGAACTTTTTCCCATTCAGTCTAGTTTTAGTACATCACACCCTAACCACAGAGTCAGCAGTTAAAAACTTATACAAATCAATAGAACGATTTGTTGATTCTCGGCAGTTTGCACAGTTTGTGCTGGCGGTTGAATTCGTTTCGTACCCACTGTGCTTCACCACACTGGTATTTGTTTTCGAAATCAATCACCTTGTTTAAAACATCTAATTCATCAATATTAAGGTCGTCTGCTGGAAGTAAATTAGGTCAGTTTCGAGTAAAAGAATTATTTTTGTATCAAGACTGTTCTTTTTTTATTCCATACGAGAAGCGTACTTTTCAAAGTGTTATTTGCAATCATTCAAAGAGCATCGTAATGTATATTTGGAATCAAACGACATTTTCCATAAATTGATGTTTGGTCCAGTTTATTCCCTGCTAGTTATCCTGCAATAATTACACTAGTTGTAAAATAAACACTAGTTGTGTCTGTTAATACTTTATATAGTGAGTGAGTTTCCAGAGGGTCGAGTTTTTACTTTGACGAAATCACATCCACCCAGATTATATAAGTTTAGATGGGACAGAATATAAACGAAAAGAAAGTGGCATGAAGAGAGCATCGGCACACTGTACCAGCAATAATTTATCACTCCCTGTGGCGCGTGGTACTTGTAACTGGGTCAGATAAATTCTGAATGCCAGGAGAGATGCTGTAGAGGAAAACCTTTGGTCCAAAAACACGCTGACGCGTGTCGCTGTTCAGTCCTCGTAATCTTTCTCATCATTGCTTACGCAAATCCATTACTTCAAATCCTACTCTGAAATATTTTACAAGGTGTCTCTCAAAAAAAGATATAAAACTTTTACGATTAATAAAAGCAGATTCAAACGAATCCCTGGATTATAATCCTCCATTTTGGAATTCTTGAAAACCTCCGCTTTTTATCAGAAAAGTTGTTGTCGCCAAAAGACAGCTCGTGACTGTAGATTAGCTCTATTCAACTCTGCTCATAATTTTACGAATGGGACAGCAGTGCAATGTCGATTTTATTGAAATGTCGAACCAGTTGGTGCATTTTACGAGGATCAAGAACAATACTTGAATATAAGATATGAGACAGCTCTGAATCGGCTGAAGCATATTCAGTTAAATAATAGTATAGAAGAATAGAAATGACATTTTAAAGAGATTTATGTAAATTTTAAAATAACGTTGATTAGGAAGACGTAAACTTCAAATGATCATTAAACCTCTTCGAGTTAGACGCGGTAAAAGATTATAGTTCCCTTGATAGCTGCTGAAGAAAGCATCAGATTTCCTAAGAAGCAATGTCGTTAAGTCGAAGTAGGTTCTGTTCTTTTCCAGACTGCTCGTTTCATTCAGTGATTTAATTTTCTTGATCGCAGTGCTGCCGCAATAATCAGTGTGCGACAATTCTCTTGTCATAAATCTAGGCATTGCCAACGCAATCACGAAATTACTCTGGAAACTGCATTAGTATCTCGAGTAATCTGTACCTGGAGGTGGTTGGTTTCCCACGTGACCATCACACGAATCTGTCACTCTAGACTGATGGAACACGATGGTGTCAGCAGTATGTATGAAATTGCCAATAACACATACAAGCCTAGATTATATACAGAGTTGTTCGATCAAAAATAAAAGATGGCTGTGTTTATTTGTTCCCGAGCTGAGAACAGATGCATAAATGCGTAACTCGCTCTTTACAACGGTTATATCGATTAAAGACCATCTGACCTATATATTCCTAGTGACATCTGCATTCTGCATGAAAATCGTCGTTGGTATCTATCTATATGTTTGATCAAGCAAACGGTCACCGAATTTGATGCTATTGATGCTATGAGATGAAGTAGAGTCTATTATGTATATACCTTGCAAAGTGCACAGTGAATCGACTTGAAATTTGTCCCATGTGAATCTCGATTTTTTAATGATCTTGGAATTTATTTCAACAACTGTCAAGCACTGTTATTTATATTTAGAGCATCGTTAGGAAAATGTAATCCAGAAAGTGTCGTTTATTAATGTCGTTTTTAATATCCAGCTGAATATGACAACTGACCTAATGAGAATAAAAGCTTTCAGAGTTGAGTCATTACATTAACGAATTTGAGTGAAAATTACACCACTCGTTGGAGTATGATAGTACATGTTTGACATTTCTTGGACAAGTGAAATTCCGAACTAGAAAAAACAATGGAATGATGCTCGGAGCTTAACGTGAATCTCAGCGTTTGTCGTTTTAATTAAGCATCTCGTATACACAAAGAAAAGTATTTATTCAGAACAAATGTACATGAGTCGAGTACAAAGCGAGACACTAGCAACTCCCAGCAAAGGAAATTGAAATGCTCATAGCTATAAAGCTTCACTTGGAAACCTGTTTGAGATGAACAATTGTGTAACAAGATCAAATATTAAAAATCATTATTCATTAAAAATCGCGTGACTTGCTGAAATTCATAAATAAAAGTGAATAATATATCTTCTGTTTTAAAATACATACTCTGTATTTTACTCTGAAGGAAACAATTTTAATATTGAATGAAAAGAATGAATGAAAAATTTCGCGATTTCTAATTAAAAGAGAACAATTATTGAAAGGTCTAATTGTCCTTTTTTTCTTGCGTGGTTCTTTTTGTTGAAACGTCTTGAAGCTGGGACTTAAGCCAGCTTGACGGTGGCAATTAAGTCAACTCATTAGGTCCTCGAAGCAATCGAGCTCGATTGCGTTCCAATAGATGATTAGTCCATACCTTAATTAACACATTTATAATGCTCGTAACAAGTTGACCACCTGTTAAAAGGAAGCTTTCAAATATATTATGTAAGATTACAAATTTCGATACCTAGTCTTCTTAATTTAAAACTAGATGATTAAAGACTTTAATTGTGCTAGAACTCCAGATTCGTGATAGATATTAAATCGTTGTATTTACTGTAAGGCGGAAATCTGTAATTATTATTCATTTTAGAACGTGCCTGAATAGTAATCTAGAGGATCAATAGGATTTTGACCAAGTATATATGGCGAATATCAGAGTATATTAAAAGTGGTTTGCGATAAAAGAAAATCGGTGATCTGCTAATGAAAATTATTTCGAAAAAATATCGAAGGATAGCTATTTTAATTAATATTCTCAATATTTATTCGTAACTTCCACAATTGTTAATATTTATAGCTAAAATTTGATTTGGGCACTCTTTTAATATCATGTCGAAAATTGGGGTCGATCTGACCCCAAGAAAGTGATGAGGGTTATACAGAAAATATGTACGAGTAGGGGGTGATTCTGGAGAATTATCGGTGTAGAAGTTATCGCTTTGTAGAATTTATTTGTATAGAATCAATACCTCGCCTTCAGAATGATTGAATGTATTTTTTTACAAACTAAAACTTTTTCGAACATTCTGAACGAAGCAGAAAGTGAAACGAATATTTCGCGAGAAATCGATCACTTCATCAGAGTTCTCTACTCTCTCTCCTCATTCGCATTTGTTGTGGGAAAAAACAATGAAAAAGACTTTGACAGACAAGTTGAACACCGCATCGTGAAATGTAGGAAAGCTGACATCGCCTTTTTGTCGACCTTTAACTCCATTCTCGGTACTGATTCCGCTGTCTTTTATATATTTTCTACCTCCGAGTGGAAACTTGTGGAAAAGTGCTTTCCGTTCAGCATTGGAATATATCGAAAATGTGCAGCACAGACGCCTCGATACCCCAGAATAATGTGGTACTCTCCGATAACCATCAATACAACGATGCCCTCGTCTCTCGAATCACTCAGCTGCGTCAGGTACTTCGAGATCTGCGTCTAGCACTTCACCTGGAGAGGTTAAATGTACAACGAGAATTTCAATCGACATCCTGGACAAATTTTCTCGAGCAAGATCACTGCTGTGAAGGTGGTTTTATGTTTTAAAAATCTGTCATTTTATTGCACAGAGTAAATGAGATTCAAAACTTTAGGGTTCACAGAGTTTGACGACAATTACAAGGAGAGCTTTCAGCCGATTCAATCTTGTCAATTTCAAATTGAAGGTTTTCAAGAATATGACCAAGTAACCTTTTCTTTATTTATTAGGTTGAAGTTTCAGACATCTAGTTTGACGATTTTTTATTTTTAAATTTATTGGAATGAAGATATAAAAAGGAACGTTTCTAACGCACATGATTTTTTATTTATTTACTAGCAGAAATTTTACCCAGCGTTGCCCAGAATTTTGAGAAATTTCTGCGAATTTAAGCAAATTTTAATGGATTGCGAGAGATTTTAAGTGATTCTAAGGAATTTCAAAGAATTTCTAGAGATTTTAGTGATTTTAGGGAATTTCAAAGGATGTTAAAGGATTTTGATTTATTTCGGGGATTTAAAGAGATTTTAATATATTTTAGACGATAAGGGATTAAGGGATTTTAGAAGATTTCATTAGATTTCATTAGAATTAATCCCTTGAAATTTCTCATAATCACTTAAAAAGTCTTAAAATCTTTTGAAAATTATTAAACACTCTTGAATTCTTTAGAAATTCATTGAAATTCTTTACAATTACTTATGAAATCTCTTAAAATCCGTTCAAATTTCTTAGTAACTTAAATCTGATGAAATCCTTTAGGATATCTTGAGATATTGTGAAATTTATAGAAATATCTGGAAAATCCTTTGCATAAACTCTTGAAAATCCTTAAACTGTTTCTTCAACATTTCGAAAAATCCTTTGATATATTTTAAAATATCTTGAAATCCCTTAAAATACTTTGAAGTTCCTTGAAGTTCCTTAAAGTTTTTTGAAATATTTTAAAATCCCAAAAAGCGCCGTGTTTTCTGCTAGATATATAAATAAAAATAAATTTTTTTTTGGAATTTACTAAAATATCTTTAAATCTCTTCAACTTTCTTCAAATTCCTATCCTTTAGTTCTTTTAAAAATTTCTTAAAATGAACTCATTGGAAATCCATTGAAAATTCTTAAAATCCCCTAAATTCATTTGAAATCTATTAAAAATACTTAAAATCACTTAAAATGTATTTAAACATCTTGAAATAATTTCAAATTACTCAAAATAAATTGAAATCGTTTAAAATATTTCAAAACCCGTTGAAATTTTGTTCGCAAAAATATTACCTATGATTTCTGTTGCAGTAAACAAATTATTATATAAAACAATTTTTCTTACTGAGAATTTTTGAAAAAGAAAAAAATTCGTCTAAGTAGACGTCTGAAACTTCAGTCCAATTCTTTATTTGATAATATAGCCTTGTAAATAAATAAGGAGAAAGATGAAATGAAAATAATACTGGTAATCTATCATGAAAATATCCATCATGAAAATATCAATCATGAAAATATCAATATCATGAATAAGTAAATGTCTAGATGAGAAGTAATATTGCAACTAAAATGAATCAATGACTGTCTGATATATTTCCCTCTCACGTCAAATCACGGCTTTGCATTTATCCCTTCTGTTCGTATCGATCCACGTATCAGGATACAGCGAGATGGGATTCTGGCTATGACTTGGAAATCTCGAAAGAGAAGCAAATGGATCCAGGATTTTTCGACCAGGACGTTTCATGGACAACTTCGAGGTCAACATCAAATTACTATAAAAAAAAAATTTTCGACTTAGAAACTGACTGTTGCGCGAGACTCAATAACATTAGATCCAAATTCATGGAGTCCTTGCAAGCCTTTGAGGACACGCTCGACCTGGCGGAACTATCCTACGAGCAAAAGGAATTGCACATAGCAGGACGTCAAGGGAAACTCGATGAAACAAACTTGGAAACGCTTCATGAAAATTCTGAGGAGGAAGAGAAAATTCTTACGTGCGTTTACAAGCCTCCCAATCGTTCCAAGTACGTTTCAATTTTGAAATTGTCGAAATTCTTCCTGAAGCTTTGTTAATTCTTCCGGACATTAGAATAAAATTCAAGTTTCCTGAACGTTGTTCATTTCAACAGGTCGCTTATCATGAACAAAGTTCAAAATAACTGGTGCAGAAATATCTCCAGTGGACGTTACAGTGACAGCAATCTCTGCGGTCTAATTTATAGAAGCACAGAACTCCATCACGAACCAACTCAAATATTCGATTTAACGGATTGCATCAGCGATTTCACTATGTCGAATTGTTATTCCACGATTTTCGATTCTTCAGACCAAAGTATACAGGAAATATCGTTGTAAGATCGGAACCTTGATGGCATTTCTAATACGATGGTAAATTCATTTCAGAATATGTAAAATGAACCCTTATTCTTAATTAAATTTTCACGGGTACACTGAGAAAAATGTCTGTTACGGACAACAAAACTTTTAGTTGCTATAGAAACAACCAAACAATTTTTGTTGTTTCTATAGCAACCAAAAGTTTTGTTGTCCGTACTAGACATTTTTCTCAGTGTAGAACTTTTTCCATAAAGAAAACGTTATTTTTGATTTTATTCCGATTTGCGGTACTAAATTCCACTCTGATATACCTAGTTACTCTCCCTTTACATTGTAAATCAAATCGATTCTGAATAAAAAAGCTGCTTTGACTTTCAAAGTGTTCATCGTTCTCTTCCTCTATAAGATCATAAAAAAATTTCACATAACATTTTTGAGCAGAGATTTAACTTCATTTTGCCTAGATTTGTGTAAATAATCGGTGAGAACAAAACGACATTAAAAAATACCAAATATTTATTTTTTATCTATTATGTATCATTATTCTCGGCCGGTAAAATATTTCTTTACGTGAATGTGTGGATTCTGATATGTTGAGTTTAAAGCTTTACTGATGTGAGGGATAGTGCAAACTCGTGATAGAAAATATGATATTGCTCTAGTAATTGTTATATACGTCCATGATATTCACATTCTCATGTTGGCCACGTTTATATCGTGCCTCCATACTTAAACTCGCTAGCACGTTCGTCTACTAAACTAAATGCCAAACCAAGCAGAATACAAAAAGAAAACGAAGAGATTCTAAAACATATTACGTGACTCGGTCATATAAAAACCAAATTTACAGATATTCCGGGTAAGGAGATACAGTTCTATAAATTAAAATATATTTTTCTAAGTTGGTCATGATTTTTGGATGATTTATTTTATTTAGGGTAATTTTATTTAGGATAATTTGAATTAGAGGTAATTAAGACCAATTGATTGATTTTAGACTTTTTTATTGTTATAAAAATAGAAGAAAAGTCTTCAAAAATCGTGCTTGTCAGTTTGAAATTTATATTCCAAGCACTTCGAGGCCAAGTAGTTTTCGGCGACATTGTAATTCTTATAGCACACACCTGAAAGGTCCATTGTGTAGTGAGAAGTGTGCACTCTGCTAAGTCAGCTTTTCTTTTCCTTCATCTCTTTCCAGAGGCTCTATAACGTCTCTGTGCACTTTTCTCTCTTCAAGACCCTTCTCTCTTAATCTTTACTCCTCAGAGAAAATGGTCAGGTATCAAAAGATAATTAAATTCTGAAGAAAATCTTGAAACTCTGAGGCGACGAAGAGTAAAATTGCTCTTATCCATTATGAGAATTTCAGCCTTCTTGATAACACAATAAGAACGAGAATGGTTTTACTTCCCTTACTCTGAATATGAGTTTATTGAGTCGAATAGATAGAAATGTTAGATTCTGTATAGATTACATACTTCCAGAGCTTCATCTCCAGGCGTGTAATCTATTTCATTAGAAAGTATCTTAAACTTTCGAGCTCTTCTGTCTTTTATCGTCCTACACGGAAAAAATTATTTTCTTAGATTTTAAAACAGTATTTACTGACTTTCGGACACAGAGAAGTCAGAAAGAACAGGTTTCTAAAGGATTTAGAAATGTGTTCTAAAAATTAATAAACTCTTTTCTAATATCTCATAAAATTCACTGAAATAAATACTCAACAAATACTCAATAAATACTGTTTTAAAATCTAAGAAAATAATTTTTTCCGTGTGCTATTTCGCTCTAATAATTAGCATACAAATTGATAAAAATAAAAAAGAAGGAAGAATATAAACAAGTGCAATCTCTTTTAATTTTCTGCTCTTGTAAAATTTTTATAACCGTTTTGAACATCAACTACCTGCAGAAAAAATCTCAACGTCAAGGCTTTATGTTCTTGGAAAGTACAGTTTAGAAGTTGTAAAACCTCTTGGTTCTTTTTCTCTTCCTTCGTGGGCAGATAAATAGGTGCACGAGAAGATTGTGACGAGAGAGTAACGAGATTTGTGTTGGGCAAGGGTAAGAAGAGTGGTAGGGTGTAGAGGGGGTGGGGGTTAAGTGGAATTGAAGTTTGGATCGCTGATGAAAACGGTGTGCCATGTCTGAGGCCTCCTGGCACTTCTCGGCAATAGTTTCATCCTCTTTTAATCCCAGTAGATGGTCGGTATATAAAGCTGCTGCGCTGTCGTATCAAGCCGCCCACATTCGTTAAAGCAAAGGGTGGTTACTTCGAAAATCGAAAGGATAGGAATAAGTAAGTAAAAACGTATAAAAGAAAAAAATGGATGGAGTTGGGTCGCCGTGAAATCCGCTAAATAAATTGCTCTGCGCTGCAGGAGGAACTTTTCTATCGGCCAAAATGATTTATGGGGGCCACCCCTATTCTCTCTACTTTTCCTGGATTTAAAGAAAATCTTTTCTTCTGGTGCGGTGCTTAATGTTCTTGCCCATGATTTCAGATTGATGGTAGGCATTTTTTTATCAGCGTATTAACATTTCTTTAGTAGTAACTTCAAAATAGTTACTTTAATTATTACGGAAAAAATAGTTACTTCTTTGGTTTTTGTTGTTTTTAGTGTTTCGGTTGTTGAGAGAGCGAAGGTTGGGAGCCCAAGGTCTTTCGTATTTTCTTAGGATTTATATATAAGAATACGAAAAATCAATAAATCAATGTACAGAAATATAAAACGAGAATTAATACTTGAGGGAGATACGGATTTCAGAGTGATTAAATGGAAATTGTTAGTCGTCCTTGTTTCTTGAGCAAATATTCACCATAGGTGTCAATCAAAATTCACATGCCAGGAAATTGCAATTCTGCATTTGTAGAAGGAATATGGTAGAGAACGGAGGATATGCAAATTGCAATGCGCCAAGGGTTGTCGACATCGTGTTGTGCATATGAGAGTTGAGGATGCTTCGATTGGAATCAATCGGTATTGAAATTTCCACTTTTCCCTTTTAACAGACATATGTGTAACTTCCTCTTCCTCATCTCTTCTCTTTCATTTGGTGTGCAGTACACTCAATCGACATTTATTTATCGTTTTTTTCATCAAGTTTCATTGGTTCGACTCTGTGTTAACAAACATTGAAGAATTCATTCATTTGTTTAATATTGCTGTTTTAAATTGACGTGTTCCATTTTCAAATAAAAGTTTAATGTTCGATATTGATTTCTTGAATTGCAAAAATCGTCATTCTCTTCAAGTAACAAGTTTGAGAACCAATGCTTTTCTAATCTTAGCAGGATTATTAGATCTGGGTCAATTAATCACTTTATTGATTAGTGTTATTCCAAATGACCTCCAAATAATATTTTCTGTAAAAATATATAATGCATTAAAATATATCGACAAATTGCTGAAATTTATCAGCGAACCATGAAAAGCCTCTGGGAATGAAACGTAAACTCGATAACAAAACAATTCATACTTACCACCACAGTACCTTGACTCTTGGGATTTTGTATTGGATAAATGATTCGTCTCAATTCCTACACGAATCTGCAATATTTTATATCTGAAATTTTTCATCTCCTACGCAACTCACAATCAGTCGTCTACAGATTGAAATAAGAGCCAAATACAAAAAATCTTGTTAAAAACTATCCTGTGAAAAAGACTCTTGACAAAATTAGTATCAGGGAAATCAGGATTTGTTTATAAAATACTGGGAAGATAAAATATTGGTAAAAATACAGAAAAATGTAGATTTTTAGACCGCAGATGTTTTTACCTTTGTTTTTCAAGTACCTACAACTTTTCTTTGAATTTTCGATTGGAAACAAACTTTACAAAGAATCTATGAAGCACTCACTCGATTTCAAAAGAATGTCAGTTTCATAAAATTCGTTTATGCAGTATAGCTTTCTTTCTTCCTAATGAAAATATAACGATATGCACAATGCTCAGGGTTGATGGCGCGAAAGTCTTTCAAATTCAATTTCTCTCACACTTTATTTGCTTGGAACTGAATTTCAAATCTGATATGAATGAGGGTTGTGTGCCTATAATAGATAAAGGTTTAAAAAAATGGGCTTGACATTGAATCGGAAGTACAAAGTAAGCTCGACCGCCGCAGCGCCCAGAACCACTAATGTGCTCGCTCGCAGCGCGGACGGAAACTTCGAGGTGACCTTGGCCACGAAGGCCACCATCTACCACCAAGGACTGGTCGAGTGGAAACCTCCAGCCATTTATAAGTCATCCTGTGAAATCGACGTGGAGTACTTCCCCTTCGATGAACAAACATGTGTCCTCAAGTTCGGTTCGTGGACCTATGACGGCTTCAAGGTAAATTTGCATGCTAAGAATTAATTGTTAAGAAATAAGTTTCAGCACGGTAACTGACCAAAAAACCGATTGTTATTGCGCAATAATGAACGGTGTTTTGGTTAAGCCTAGATAGTAAGACTAGATTAGTTTCATGTCTCAAATATATATTTTAGCGAGGATTTTGCAGCTCGGTATTAAATCTCTTCGCATCAATTTGAGAAAATTGAATAATACTCGAATTGAAGGTACTTTACTGATAACGAGAAGGTTTCGATTTACGGACATCGAATCTATCAAGTAATACAGTATAAAACATACTCATGATTGAGCATCGAAGACCTCGCTCGCGTTGAAGGGATGCTGTCGGAAAAAAATCTTTTCATGTTTTCATAAATGGTAGTGATGACAACATCAACCTTATTTGCATATTTTTTAAACAGAAACGGATTTCTAAGAATATTCTCTTGAAATTTTGACTTGAAGTGAAGAAATAATTCAGGAAAAGTGACACTACAGACAAATGTAATATATGAGTAAGGTGTACGATTAGTTTAGCTACGATTTACGATTAAAATATTAATTAAATTATAGATTTTTTGAACAACAGATTTCCTTTTGATGGAAAAGGCAGGTTAATATGGAAAGAAAGTTCTTATTATAGCGGCAGTTTTAAGATACTAAAAGGATACTTTATGAAGCTGCAGCCTCCATATAAATTTTTCTCTTAACCTTAGTATATGAAACGTGATAGGTAGGAGAAAAAGTAGAAAAAATCAAAAAGGGGTAGAATGAAAATGCAGAATAACTCTGCAGTTCAGAATTTAAATGAAAATCTTTAGCTTAGGTAATTGGTAAAGATCCAATATAATTTAGAGTTGAAAGAAGATCTCTGATGATGGAAATGATTAATTTTCCGACATCATTCTTACACGAATGATTCAGTAATTGATCCAACTCTTCATAATCTTTTTTTAGTAAAAACTGCAATTAACTACAATGTTGTTGCAGAAACATTTTTTAAATATTGTTTTCCTTTTTTCACCTCTTACAGGAGAAAAGGTGAAATAAAAAGATGTATAATAAGGCGTCTTTGTGGTAATTTACTTGAATCTCTTTTCACTTCAATCCATAATGAGCTGTTTATAAAATTATTATAAAGTATAATTTACAAAATTTTAATTTAAAATAAAATTTTTAAAAATTGGACCCAAACAAAGTTATAACATGAAAGCGTCGTTGAAATGAGCGGCAGCATCCCTTCAACTTTTCAGGACCAATCGTGATCACGGTGGGGTTGTTTCTTCGGTGTTTGCAGCGCCGACGGAAACTACGAGGTGACTTTGATGACTAAGGCAACGGTGTACTATTCCGGAATGGTCGTTTGGCAGCCACCAGCAGTTTATAAATCCTCCTGCTCCATCGACGTTGAATTCTTTCCATACGACGTACAGACCTGTGTTTTGAAGTTAGGCTCCTGGACTTATGATGGTTTCAAGGTGCCGAATTTTGTCGGAACGGATTGACGTTTGATTTGCCAGTTATTAGGAATGCCAGAGTAACCGTTGTAACGGTTTGCGTTTTCGTGCGTTAAGCTGTTGGACATGGCATTACATAATTATGATATATATATATCTATCTACCTATTTATCTCTTACTGTGTCCGTTTTCATAATCTGTATTGACAGTATTTCATTCACGTTCGTCGTTCATGCCATTTAATGTTGTTTGTTTCTTCTCTCATAACTGTTACGTTACTTAAAACAACCAAATAACTATAAAAACAAAGTACCGGAGCTCGAAATTTCGTCCTTTCGAGGTTTAATCTACATCTACGCTCTTAATTTCAATCAGTAGGAATCATTACCTCTTTTTCAGTTGTCAGTTTCTTTAAAACTGAACTTTTCTCTTCAAAAAGTAACGAAAGTTTTTATCTAAACAAAACCCAATTTACAACCCCGAAAGAACGATTTTCATGAATAGATCGTATAACTTAAGAGAAATGGTCCCGAAAATTACATTGGATTATGAAACCTGCATGAGAGTAAAATTTCGAGCAATTTCATAAACCATTATTATTTTTCGTCCAGAATGAATGCTTTTCTGTAATACGATCATATCTAGTGCCTCGAGAACGAGCTTCGAATAAAAAAAACCGTCTTAAAAACCAAGCATTCGTTACAATTATCTATCCACATGATTGTTCTGACCCTAGAGCATCATTATTCTCAAAACACGTGGGAAAGGTATAAAATCTCATGACATGTATGCCTAAGATGCTTGAAATAACTTTAGTTGTGATGCTTTCAACAAAAATCTTCCATTCATACTTTATTTTAATATCTACGCGAACGTAAATCTTAATTCCGAATATTATTGAAGATTTGCGAGGTATCAAGTGTGTAAAGCTGGTTTTCTGTTTAACGTGCATTATATTATCCAGCCAACATTACGTGACTCCTCTCTACAGTAATCTCTTGCATTCAACTCCACCAGAAAGGGATGAGTCGCGATAACGTTGTAATTAATACTCTGTCATAGAGGAGCCTTTCCTTCCAAACCCTCTGTGATAGGAGAATGTCTATTCCTGTCTCCCTTTTAATAAGAATTTACACTCTATCGATTTTCAGAATTAAATGCATATATGTAAATTTAAATTTCGCGGAATCGATTTCTTAATTATTGCGTATTCCGAGAGTATAATACATTTATTTTATGAGCTTTTAATTTTGGAATAATGTTATATAATACGGACATAGCTCTATAAAATTTAAATCTACAAATTAACCGAGATCGAAACTTTATCGTCACCGTCTAGCCAGGATATCGTTCAATCATCCTATTTCTCGCAAAGAATGGATATAGAGCGTCATTAAGAAATTTTGTGACTGCAAATCGAGTTTATGGGGCTTTAGCATTAACGAGTCTCTGCCTTATCTCTTTCAAGAGCTCATGATTGATCTTCCTGGATTTAGATAGTGTCAATCATTTCAACCCTGTCAATTTTTAGCTTAAATACTTAATTCTTAAATACTTAAAACTTAAATACTTAGCAAAGTTATAAAATGTTATATTAAATCTCTTTATTGCTGTATATTTTCTCAGACTGGACAGCTGGTGAATGTGAAATTAAAATGTGAAATAAAAATAATAGGAGCAGGCAATGCCCGTCAACTAAATGGCCAGTTTAGTTAATTAAACGTTGAGTGTATTGCGTTCCATACGCTGTGATCCGACGTTTAATTAATTCAGTAGAGTATCAACTCAGACCACTTTTCGGACTCATTCGCAGTATGTAGAATGTGCTTTTGTACATGAACTGCTATATTTCTGATAGAGCATTGTTTGGAAGCTGATTTAACACAATTTTAATTTACGACTTATCTCACTATACTAGCTGTTTCTTGCATTTTTGTCTCTTTGTTCTCTGTTTTAAAATTAACTTCTTTTCTTCTTTCCTTCGTTTTTTCCGGGCGTCCAATTTATCCCACATTTCAATCTCGCTTTATTAATGCAGACCGCTCTCATTCCTCTCATTATTTCATTCTTTCCTCATTTTGTTTTTGCTTAAATATTTCCTCCATTTATCTTCCATTTTCCACTCACGCTCAATTTTTAAATGTTCTCTTTATACCCCCGCAATGCTTAACACGAAATAGATAAGCTTAAACAGATTCTGGTGCAAAATCGTCCCGCAAATACTACTTTATTCTACATTTCTTAGTAAAGAATTCGACTTTTAAACAAATGGAAAACTTTAAATACTCTGAAGGTAAAAATTTCCTTTGTAATAAAAGTCCAATGTGAGCCGGACCTTAAATAATAAATTTAATACACACTTTAATTAAATGCTTTATAAACATTTTCACACGTGTAGTATTAGCGCTTTAAAATTTGCATTGTTTTTATATTGAATTAATTATGCACATACAATCACTTTAATGTGACAAAGGCTCAATTTCGCACATCGAATTTTACATTGAATTTCGCTTAACAATGTAGACTACCATGGGAATGAATATGTACCCCGGCGATAAGTTTTACGCATCCGTTACGTAGTTTAATTTAAAGTTGCCATGTGAGCGTTATTCCTCGCCCGTAAATAAAGGTTTTATGTGAATATATTTCCAACTATTTTACAACCTTGTCTCGATAGATCCGTCCACTCATTCGTGATTGAGGTAATATCCAATTGTAGGTAAATATAGTAACGATTGCAAAAAAATCCTCCAGTAATATTGCAAATCTCTGTTATAATTCAATATTTGGTACTTCCTTATGTTCGTGGATTCTATTCTTGCAATATTTTCTATCTTGAATCTAGAAAAACCTTTTTATGTCAAATTCTTTAAGTAATTTTTATAAAAGATTTTTTTTTTTCATTTTTAGCAAAAATATGAGAGGAAAAAATTGAGAACCCTGAAGTATCAATATTTGAAAAGATAATATTTTCCTTGTATGCCTTTCCTTAATGCAATATGTATAGTACAGAAAACAAGACCTTAGTGCCTATTACGTGAAACCAAAAAATATCGAGGTTCACCTTTCATTTTCTTAGATTCACGAAATATTTTTCGAGGGAGAGAAGATATCATTTTTTATTGAAAATTACGAGACAAGAATAATATTTTCTTTGCGAATATTTCGGCTTCAATCTCAGGTAATTTTTGGAAATTATATAACTGTAGATTTAGAAGGATGTTGAAAATCATAGCAAAGTCTAAATTAATGGTTCTATAAGTGCATTTCCCTGATTCTGACATTTTAGCCTCGTTAAGGTGGTATGAATAGAATTCCCATTGTCAGGAACATTTAGACGGCTGTCTTGGTCTTGTTAGATAATTAGCGTTGCCAATCACACTTTCTGGAACTGAGTTCATGCATTACATAGTTGTACAAGTATCACTCTTATCACAATTATTCAACTTTAGATATAATAATAATTCTTCATGAAAATGCGAATTTTCATTCAAATTAATTACAATTAAAGAGTAAAAAAAGAATAATTAGATAAATGCTGTAATAAATTGCGAAAAATTTGTTAGCAATATTATAAAACTGCACAGTCATTAAATTATATTGAAATTCGCAAAGAAAATTGTATTGTTTATGCAATGACCCGGTCATGTTGTCACGAGCCACTTAACAAGTGAGCGACTTGTCTCCAACTTAAAACAGCAAGACTATATATTTTCGATAAATGCACACTTTAAAGTAGATGGACTTCTCTTAAAATTTATTGAAATATATTATAAGAGACTGAGTACTTTATATATATATACTTTTTGCCAATTGAATTACTCCCGTAATTTATGAATATTATTCAGTCTTCTATAAAATTACATTTCGGAAGGAAGATGTAATTATTATGCCCGTGAGGTACTTTACCGGAGGTAGATTTAAATACAGAAACTAGATAGGTATGACACCTCTGCAGTTTCCAAAGTTCCGCAGGTAATATCCCTTGTTTCTACAGAGACTGGTCTATGAATAGAGGTTTAGGATTAACGAAAATTTCATTCCGCAAATCCTTCTAGCAGCTGAATTTAACGTCAAAATTTGATGAATCCGCGTGATTAAACTTTAGTTACGCGAAGCGTTATGACTTATATGTGATATGTGAAACATTCTCCCATCGAAACGCTTTTTATACTTATACAATAAAACTAACACACAATTGGCGAATTTATAGAGAATAAAACTGAAAACGATTATTTCGATTTATCAAAACGCTATACAATCAACTCAGTGTTAAAAGTTTCATGCTATATTCAAAGAATATATCATTTTATCCCAAAAGTTTTCTCATCTCGCTTTTAGTCATTCTTCTTTTAAGCAATGAAATCGCGACATGTTTTGAAAAAAAGCACACATACATTTTATACCTTTTCCATGGGGGGTTCGACTTTTCATAATAATGACGATCGCTATTCGTGTTGCACTATTTTTATAATTTCATAAATTATAATAAGCCTTTCCGCAGAATGTGTTTTATTGCATAACTGTACATGAAGATATGACCTATATAAATATATATAATATATATTATGTACACGAAACATGCATCAAACACACTCACACATGCACCTGCTGAACAGTGTTAATTTGTCTCCTTTCTTTTTAAATTTAAATGCATCAGCATTTTTTTCTTCCTCTATTTTTTAGCGTTTATTAAAATATTATTTATGCATACGTATACATATACACTACCGGTCGAAATTATGAGATTATCAGCTTTCATTAATTGCATATATTTTCCTAATTTTGATAAAAATTAGTGGTAGATTTTCGATTAAATAATCCCAAGAATAATTCTTAAGAAGACATATATATATATATATATATATATATA
>UCOH01012380.1:26089-141346 GCA_900474275.1 Synergus japonicus | reverse complement strand
ACACATAGGTGTGATTTAGATTTATAAGGGGATAGAAACAAATACATGAGGTTTGGCGAGAGTTTGAAAGGAATAGTAAAGTGGGGATTAAAAGAGATAGAAGCGAATTTTGACTGAGAAGATGATAGAAAGGTATAGACAAGAATAGGCATGAGATAGAAAAGAATAGAGAACTAGGGATTGAAAGAAAGAATCCAACTTTTTGAATCTAACTTTTCAACTGATTGAAAGAAGAATTGATAGGAAAGAATTGAGTTTGAAAATGAAATAGAAAGGGATAGAGCATTAAAAGAGATCGAAGCGAGCTGAGATTGACAAGGAAATAGAAAGGGATTGACAAGAATAGGCAAAAGATACGAAGAAATAGACAAGAGAGGATTGAAATAGACAAGAGCTATTTTGAGTAACATGTAGATAGAAAGAGATCGACTGTAATAGGCGATACACTAATAATAGGTAATATACTAATACTTCAATACTGTAATAGGCAATATACTAAAGTTGATTATAACAAGAGTTGAGTGTATTTATAATATTATGCTGTTTACTTCTTCATTATGATTAAATCTTCCTCTTTCTTAAAGAGGAAGAATTAATAACTCTTAAAATTTTCACTAATGTGTCGCATATAATTTTGATTCTTAAAGTATTCATCAAGAATAGAAATGTGCTTCGAGATTAAAAGAAACACTTTCTGGTTAAAAATGTCGCATCACTCGTGAAAAATGAATAATCTTATCCTAATGAATCCGTGTAAATGTGAAGAGAAAATTTCTGTCTAAATCTATCGGCGACAATCTGCTACTCGTATAAAACATAAACTTCCATCCAATTCAATGCGACCTAAATCGAAGTAAAACACAAAATTTATATTCTAATCGATCTGATTCAATTCAAAATTATTCGACTAAAAAAATTTGTTCGGATTAGACCTATAAGTATAATTTTATAAAACATTTTCTAACTGATTACTGGCAGAATTTAAAGAAGATTGTAATTTCTGGTAGAGATAGACTTTATCAAATTGTAGTCTACAATGTAGACTTGTGTCACATTTAATGGTATTAAAAAAATACTAGTCAAAAGTTAAAATAAAGGTACAAACAGCAGCAGAGAAGCTGGTGTCCTTATATCATAAGCATGGCATTATTTAATGGAAAGACTTGTAGGTTGATAAAATTTCATCTCGCCTTTTTGCTACAAACAAATTTAGGCAAATGCGTGCTCGTTGCCAACGAAGCTGATGCCTTGCTCTCAGTCGTAGGTGATTATCGGACTGGCAAATTGATTGCCAGTTACGAGATACCTGTGCGGCGTTCAAAAGTGACTCGCCGTCCAAGCGTCGAAGTATGAGTTGGCTGAGCTCTAAGGGAAGTTGGCTTAGGATGTCCATTTTTTTTTATTGGGAATGCCCAAAAAGCACAATACTTTGTCGATGGATTCCAAGTTTGCGGTATAAACGAAAAGTTGGAACTAATTTCTGAGTTCAGTGGATGAGGGCTTTTATACCTGCCGCATAGCAGGGTATCGCATTTTCATTGGTCCAAAAGTAGGGGTGCTTTTGGGAACGGGCCAATCAGAGAGTGATACCCTGCTGTGCGGCAGGTATAAAAACCCTCATCCACTGAACTCAGAAATTAGTTCCAAGTTTTCGTTTATACCGCAAACATGGAATCCTTCGACAAACTATTGTGCTTTTTGGGCATTCGCAACAAAAAAATGGATATCCTGAGTGAACTTCCTTTGGAAGTCAGCCAACTCATATTTCGACTCTTGGATGGCGAATCACTTTTGAACGCCGCACAGGTATCTCGTAACTGGCAATCAATTTGTCAGTCTGATAATTATCTAAGACGACGAGCAAGGAATTATCTTCGTGGACCACGACCGCGTCGATTTTGCCTAATTTCGTTTGCAGAAAAATTGGCTAACGCCTTTGTCTTTCAAGACGAAACTTTTGACTAAATCTAAGACCAAGTTCAGCCAACATTGCTGAAAATTCCTAACATTCAATAAATTTTTACTTCAATAAGATGGTCTCTTCGCTCAGAGAAATAACTTCTAAGATGATATTCCATTCACCTACAATTCTTTCCCATCAATTATTTAATCATGCTTAGGATATAAGGACGCCAGCTTCTCTGCTGCTGTTTGCAACTTTATTTTAAATTTTGACTAGTATTTTTTTAATATCATGAAATGTGACACAAGTCTACATTGTAGACTGCAATATGATAAAGTCTATCTCTACCAGAAATTATTTTCTGTTTCCATTTATTTAAGTTTAGCTTCTCATTTTTATTCTAATACCATCCAAGGGTTCGAGTAAAACGTATCACTTTCTTCAAAATACTCTATTTCTTGACCACACTATTTAAATCACATACTGCTTTTTCTTTAGATTCAGTCAGTAGTCAGTTAAAAAATATTTTATAAAATTCCACTTGTGTCCGATAGATTTAGATAGTAATCTTTTGTTTCACATTGACTAAGATTTATTCGCATAGAATTACGATTTTGCTTGAAATGAAGCTGATTCTCTCGGATACAAATGTCGAAACAAAAAATATTTCAATGGATAATTAAATATTAAATATAAGGTTAAATTTATTTTTACCTTAAATATTAAAGTGAGCAACCCTAGTAAAATTTACTTTGAAATCTCATAACTTTCTTCCGTAATTGAAATAACTACACTGCTATAGTAAAACAAGAATTTTGCTATACTCATCACAAAAATATTTGTGTTCTTTCGAATGACTTGGCTTCATGCTAGCAGTATCCAAACTGAATCCGGACAAGTTTGTTAGTTGTTTCTGTTTTTTCGGATTCTTTAAGATCAATTCAAAGGCTTTCCTTTTTATTTTTATTACGTGATGAAACCAGGTGTAATCAATTCTTTAAAATTCGATAAACGGTTATATATTTGAAACCTGTTTCCAATAATATCACAATCCCTGCAAATTAGAAATTTCAAAAGTTGTGACAATTCTTTATAAAACTTTAAATATCTATACTCTTGACGCGATACATAACATTACTTATCACACACATGCACACACTCGTTTGTCACTGTTTACAGATGTCAAAAATGGTCCATTCTACACGGTATGACAGTTTCGGCTCGATTTCGTTCACCTCCGCCTCGCCTCGGGTTCACGCGACGCCTCAACTGTCACGGTGACAAAAAAACACCTGTCTGGCCTGTCATATCAAAATACACCCGACTTCCCCAAAAGGCGCTTATATCAAACCGAAAAATCGATGTTTTATACATCAATCTAAAAAAAACCATCATTGTCATCTAAATATCGACATTCGATTATTAACGTTAGAAACTTCTGACTAGGAATGTTTGATTCTGATTCGATTCTATAGTAGTTGATTCTTTTGAGAATTAATTTTTTTCCCTGAAGATAGAAAAGTGAATTGGTCAGCTATATTTTAATAGTCTGACTGGTATTTTCGTCTAAGTACCTGTTTCTAGATATAAGTGACTACACTGTTCAACAGACAGTTAAATAGATTTTATTAAGGTTTAGGATGTATGGACGTTAGCTTCTTTGCTACAACTTAATGTCTGGACTGATATTTTTCTCTAATTGCCTTCACTTAGATATATTTGTTAGGCTGGAACACAATAAATTTACACTTTTTTTTAGGATAGAGAGAGAGGTGGCAAAATAAAAACAATATTTACCCTAAAGACAAACAACAAAATATATGTATTAAAACTTTAGCATAAAAAACCCCAGTGGGGAAAAAGCCCTTTACAAAAAATACAAGAATAAATAAATTACAAAGAGTACAATTTCCAATAACCAATTTCTTGAATTTCATTCAATTTGCAGATCCAAATAGAAATAAATTACTATTATAATCTATTCTATTATAATATAATCCTAATATTAACATTATTAATATATATAATGGTATTAATATTAATATTCTCCACCTGAAAAACCTAACCTCAAAATCAAAACGCATCGAAATAGTAAAATCGATCATTTCTTCAATTTCACATGTTAATCGAGGAGTTGAGGAGAGGAGGAGATATAAATAGACCGCCCGAAGCTTTCCGAAGGCAATCGTACATCCTCGGGTTTTCAAACTCAGAAGAGGAGAATTTGCTGCGCGCGCAACCATTACGGTCTCCTACTCATTTCACACGGACACAGACCTTTCATTGTGTTAAATACGTCTCGTTTCAAATCTGCGACCACTGAATCAAACCACAAGCTCAAGCATACACGACGCAATCGGACAATGGGCCTCGTGCTCAGCTCCGACTCGCCTTCAATAAAAAAAAGGGAACAGCCCTTAACACACAACAAAAAAAAATGAACAAAAGAAAGAACAGAGCACAGCTCAGAAACAATAAAAAACAGGGAAGATTTTCCACAAAAGAACATCTAACTCGAACAGAGTACAGAAGCTAACAGAACCCCACTCAGCGAACGCTAGCTCAGGCTGCCCACGCTGGGCCAGCGACGGAAACCAACGAAAACTCACGAAGTTCGCTGAGTAGTTTTTTTGACCTCGTTTAGGCGCAAAACTCACGAACAGTACTTGTCTAAGATTTGCGAAATAGACTTTTTATATTACATTGTGACTGATGATTAAAAGTAAAACTTTGTGGTCGATGGCCTTGTAGTTTATAATATTTCTATCCTGATGGTAAAAGAAGATCTGATGATGAGCATAAGAAAGAAGTAAATGAGTAAAAATAAATCCAAATATATCCCTCCCTATCCATACGAATTTATTTCTATCTCTTTTTTAATCAACAATAATCTCTTTTCTTTTGAATCTCAATATTTCTACCTTTCTGTATCCTTCGTCTATCATCGCCAATAATTTCCTATCTTTCAACTATCCACGCTAATCTTTCATTATTCTCCGCTAATCCACACTAATCCTTTTTTTCATCCCTTTTGCAATCTATAGCAGCGTCTATCTTTTTCAAGATAGTATATCCAAGTTTATCCTTTTCAATCACTACATTTATACTATCAAGTCTATCCATTTAAATATATGTTTTAGTGATTATACTGACAAAGAGATTTAAAGGGATAAAGATGGATAGACGCGAAATAAATGAGATTGAAGATATAAGTTAAGAATTTAGCAAAAAGATTGAAAAAGATAGAGTTAGATAAATAATGAATAGATTGAGATAGAGCTCTTTTGGATTTGGTAGGTTTAAAATAATATTTATGTACAAAATATTGTATTTAAAATATTATTATGCCTCTTCAAAATTTGATAATTAATAAGTTTATAACTAATGATATAAAAAGATTGCAAATGAGAGATAGAAAGAAATTCAAATTTTTTTTAGAAGAGATGGACAGAAAGATAGAAAAAGATAGAGAAAAGGGATATAAAATATTCCAATTTTTTGGGAAGGATAGAGAAAGATAGAAAAAGATAGAGCCTAGTGAAAACGATGGATACACACGTTGAAAGATTGAATACGTACAAGATTGAAAAAGATAACGTTTTATGGATGCAAAATGTACACTTGGAGGGATAGAAAATCTCTATGCTTTTTTATTCAAAAATTTCTATCCTTTTCTATCTTTTCACTTCCAACATGGCCACGGGATATACGCCTTTCTTTACCCCCACGAGACACACGCCCTTCTTGACTCCTAAGAAATAAACACCCTTATGTACATACGCCCTTCTTGATTTATTTTTAAAAATTATAATAATTTAATACCATTATAGATCGCCTGTTTTTCTTGACCCGGAATTATCAAAAAAATTGCCCGAATACAACAAAGAGGCAGTAGTACGTGATTTTGCGGAAAGATCTGCCAAACCTGGTTATGAAGATTTGGATACTATGGAATCTCCCAGATTTATCTATTCACATTTCCCGCTGTGTCTCCTTCCAAATGTTATAAATTCTGGATGTAAGGTAAATTAGCATTTTTACCTGATATTTGTATTTGCTTATATTTTCTGAAAACTATCAAATATTTACTTCTTTATTCATATTTTCTTTGATTTTAGATTATGTATGTGGCAAGAAATCCAAAAGATATTGCAGTTTCTTATTATCTTTTGAATAAATCCTACATACAGCTGAGATTCACCGGTGATTTTCCAACTTTCTGGAAATACTTTAAAAATGATCTTAGTAAGTATCAAATTAAAAATAAAATATTTCTTTCAACAGGTTTTCAATTTATACTCATTTTGATTTTGGAGTTCCTTTTGCACTAAAGCATAAAATGTTTCTCATGACTAGGAAGTGAAATTGAAGCTATTAATTTAAAGAAATGAAGCTCCCATGGACTAAAAGTTACTTTTTACTCCCTATGGACTAAAAAGTACTTTTTATTCCCTAGAGTGTGAAAAGTACTAACTCAGCGAGTATAAAAACAACTTTTTTCATTTTTACTCTCTAGTATAATTTCATGATTTTCAGCCATTTGCAGTCCATATTGGGAACATTTAAAAGATTCTTGGGCTCACAGAGATAATCCAAATTTCCTCTTCCTTTTCTACGAAGACATGAAGGCTGTAAGTCTAATACGAAACCAAAAGATAGACATTTAAAAATGTAGCGAATTGAGGGAATTCCCTCTCTCGTTTCTCTAAACTAAAAAGTGTTCTTTTTTAGGATCTCGTCTCCACTGTTAAAAAAGTATCCAAATTCCTTGGAAAAAACTACACCGACAAAGAAATCTCTAAACTGGTGGATTTTTTGGATATAAGAGAATTCAAAAATAATCCAATGGTTAATGGAGAAAAAATGCGTGCATGCGGATATTTTTCAACGAGTGGCGTTTACGTAAGGGAGGGAAAAGCGGGAAATTGGAGGTCAACCTTTACAAAAGAGCTGGAAAAAGAAGCTGATGAATGGATCGCTGAAAACTTGAAAGATACGAACCTCGTATTTCCCAAGGAAAAATTAATCAACTAATATATTTTCATTACAATTTTACAATTTATTGTCTAATTGTTATATGAAATTACGGTATCGGGAACTACTTAAAATTAAAATAAAAATCTTAATCTCTTGCTTCAATGAAGTTAAGCCTATCCTTTCCTCAGTATCGACTCAAGTGTTAAGAGTCCCATAAGAACCCCATAAGAACCCCATAATAATCATATAAGAACCCTATAATACTTCCACAAGATAACCATGAATGAAGAAAATAACCATAAGACTCTCATTAGGTCTCCATAGGATCCGATAAAACCGTGATAAATAATAAATAATAATAAATAATTTCCTTTTACCATATCCCTTTACCTTGAATCTCTCTTACCACTTCCCTTCACGATTTCCCTTCATCATGATTTCTCTTCACCATTTCCTTTCACCATTTCCCTTAAAAATTCCCCTTTACCATTTCCCTTAAAAATTCCCCTTTCCCTTTACGATTTCCCTTTATCATTTACTTTCACCATTTCTCTTTACCACGATTCCCCTTTACCATTTCCTTTAAAAATTTTCCTATACCATTTTCTTGTGCCATAATTCCCCTTTAAAGTTTCGTTTAAAAATTCCCCTTTTCTATTTCCCTTTACCATTTCCCTTTACCATTTCCTTCAAAAATTTTCCTTTATCATTTTCTTTTGCCATGATTCCCCTTTTACGTTTCCTTAAAAAATTTCCCTTTACCATTTTCCTTTACTATTTCCATTTATCATTTACTTTAACCATTTCCCTTTACTACGATTCCCCTTTACCATTTTTCTTATCATTTTCCTCTACCATTTCCCTTTACCATAATTTCCCTTCTCAATGTCCCTCTATCATTTCCCTTCACAATTTCCTTTTGCCATGATTCCCGTGTTCAATTTCTCTTAAAAATTCGCCTTTACCATTTTCTATTTTCTCTACCATTTCTTTTACCATTTTCCTGTACCATTTCCTTTTACCATGATTCCCCTTTTACATTTCCTTTTACCATGTTTACCCTTTATCATTTACTTTCACCATTTCTTTACTATTCCCATTTCCCTTTTCCATTTCCTTTTACAATTTTTTTTATTATTTCCCTTTAATATTTTTCTTTACAATGATTTTCTTTGAGAATTATTTCTTTTTACAATGTAAAGAGTCATGACTAATGGTTTTTTTTTATGAAAATCGAAGTCTATTTTTATCTGAAATTATCACTCGTAGAAAAAAGTACTTTAAACAAAAAATATGTATTTCGTTGATATTTTCAACTTTTGTTTAAGGGATTAGTACCAAAGTTATCACCTTTTTTTTAAGACTTTTTTTTATCAAATTAAGATTTATATTACAGATCCTAACTTTTCACATATGATTATAGATATAAAACACTATTACAAAACTTTTTTTTTTAATAATAAATCTGGCTGGTATGACTGCCAGAAGTTACGCATTTTAAAAACTGGCGTCAATTATTCAGAAAAAACTATTTGATCGATCGGGCTGAAATTCGGATATGTTATTCTACACATATGTCTCTATCGCGTGAACCAAAATAATTGAAATACGAAAAAAATAAATACAAAATGGCTGACTTGAAATTTTTTACCTTTTATTAACCGTAAATTATTTTTAAAAAGGGTTAAATATTAATCAATAATTATGATTTTCGTTCATGCCATAACCACATATGTTTAGAGTAACATATCCAAATTTTAGCCCGATCGGTTCAATAGTTTTTCTGAATCATGCACACCAGGTCGAAAAACGTTGTTTTGAGAAAAACGCGTTTAGTTCTTGATCTAAAATACAGGGTGATCCATTTTAATCTACATGTTTCTTTTTAAATACTTTATTTACAAAAAAATGGTTTAGACAAAAGTTGACCAGGATCGAGAAGGCGATGGAATCTGAGAGTAAAAACTGTCAAAAACTGTGGAAAGAAATAAAGCTAACATGTGGACTAGAATTTCTCCAACCAAAGGCAAAAGAGGGAAAATTTATAGGTTTTAGATAGAAAAAAATACAAAGAAGAAATGAATAAGGGGCGCTTGATGATAAGATTGTCGAATACTCATTTTTATAGTCCCACAATAACGTATAATTATTTCTTGTCAGAAACGGCGGCGCTTCCGGGTTTCGCAACGCTATTGCCCTTCGGGCGCTTGCGCGCTTCACGACGCTTGCGCCCTTTGGGCGCTTACGAGCGTCGCGACGTTTGCACCTATTTGTTTTTAAATTACTACGAAATGGAATGGAATGCAAATGAAAGCTAATTTACTTAAGGTTCTATCGACCTTAAGGAGCACATTCTCATCAGGGCACTCGCGCTTTGCGCTCGATATTTCATTTCAACCTCGCGCTTCGCGCTTGGCTTTGTTTAACAATATTTTTCATGATTAAAACGAAAACTACTCATCCTGTTGAAAAATGGTTCAAAGGGAACTTATAGATCTTTTTAAAGCCAATAATTATGTTTCTTATCATTTTCTCTTTATCTCGCGTTATTTGGCTCAAAATTTGAATTTTCGATTTTTTAAGGAAATTCAAAAAGTTATTATGCCTATCCTATAGAGTGTTCAAAAAGAAACATTTTTCATCTTTAGACTTTTTTTCACATCGTGCGTTGTTTGGCTTCTAATTCAAGTTTTATTTCATTTTTTTGGATTTTCAAAATGTTATGTCTTTCAATTTTTTTTTTAATCCCAAAAAGTTATTAAGAAAAATTGTTCGTCTTTTTGAGTACTACGAACATCCGTCATTAGAATTTTTAAATTAAAAAAAAAAGTGGTTTCAAAAATTTTCAAAATGCTCCAACTTTTTGAATTTTTAATCAAAATGGCTGGCCAACGAACTTGATCTTCATTTTGGGACACTAAAAGAGTCTTTCTCTTTCTTTCGAAAGTTATCGTGCTAACAAACTAAAATCTACAGACAGATAGACAGACAGACACATTCGTAAAAACATGTTTTTCGGGTTCAGGGGTTCCCAAAACGTGGACATTTGATGAAAACTGGGGGGGTCAAATTTTACACAAATCTAATACATTCTCATCAGAGAGAATAAAACCCCTTAAAAATTGCGTTTATTGTGGAATTGTATTATCCTTCTAATAATTTCGACACCCATGCATATTGCAAGTAGGTATACTCGAATTACTGTCTGGGTGTCTTAACCCCGTTATTGTTGCGCCCCTGGGATCTGAGTTTTTCTACATGAGAAATTTTCAAATTCCATCAGCCTTAACTGTACCATCAATTTTGACCTTGAGTTCAATTTTCAAGGTCATTTTTTTCAAACGCGCGCCAAATGCACATTCGGTGCGTTCGAGATGCTTACGTTGTTTTGCGTTTTTCGATCTGTTCTCTATATTTATCACCAAAATATCGATTAATCCAACAATTCTACATATATTTATTACAAGAACTTGCACTTTTTAGAAAATAAATTTTTCAAAAATATTCTTTGGTACTAAAACCTTAAAACATTTTTTTAAGTTTTGCATATTATTTGAGGTAATCGGAAAAAAACCATGATTATTTTGGTTTTTTTATTATCTCACTATAAAAATCATATTTGTGCCAATTTTTTACTATCACTTTCGTAATCAGCGCATAAAAATACACTAATATACAGTTTTTAATCAAAATCTTAGGATTAGGCTATACAATGTGACGTCACAGGCACATGTTGCGGGGTAGACTGTCGGAAAGATTGGGTACAACAAATAGATTGTGAATGGAAAGCATTGCAAGTTGAAAAATATAGAATTTTTTACAGCGTAAGTAAGTGATATATTCAATAATAAGTTTATTTTATAAGTACAAAATTCATTTCCGCTTGTTTTGAGTATCCATTTGTCCCTTGACATACTTTTAATTTTTGAGTATAAAATGAAATGTCATAAATTTGTAGGTTATTTGGCCGTTTTTGAAGTTATCAACACAATTCAAACGGTCAAATAACCTATAAATTTATGACATTTTATATTATATTCAAAAATTAAAAGTATGTCAAGGGACAAACGGGTACTCAAAATAAGCGGAAATGAATTTTGTACTTATAAAATATACTTATTATTAAATGTATCACTTACGCTGTAAAAGATTCTTTTATTTCAACTTGCAATGCTTTCCATTCACAATCTATTTGTTGTACCCAACCTTTCTAACAGTCTACCCCCCACCATGTGGCCTGTGACGTCACATTGCACAGCCTAATTGTCCTTCCCGATTTATAATTTCCTCGTAATTTTTCGAGAAAAAAAGAGGCACGAGAAAATACCGATAATTTACCTGAAATTTCTCATCCTTAATTTACCGTCTCTAGAACTCTTCCCAACCCTGTCTTCTCAACGGTTTGACAGGTTCACGGGTTTGACATTTTCTTGCGCAGATGAATATAGGTTAGGCTGTCAAAATGTCAAGAAAGATCATCTCATTCTGAATAAATCAATTTTTTATCACTTCTTGCGTTAAGTAAACGCCTTTAGTCAATGCAGTGTTGAAATATGTCTTTTCTATTCAGATGGAAGTGAAAAACGAAAATGGAATCGTTCAAGGCGTTAATTTCTTCTTTTTTATTCTTGCTTTATTTTATCGGCATTTGCAAGACTCATTTACTAATAAATGTCAAAAATCAGGTGAGCTCATCTCTATTTTGTCGTATTTTGATTCAAATCTATTCGACCTTTGATCAAATTCATTTTCCTAATCAGCAAAATTTTCGGAGCACTGAAATTCTAACCTTTATATTAAAATTTACGAATTTTTCTTTTTTTCAGTTTTTTCAGCATTTTTAACAACGTAAGGCCATATATTATCAAATATGAATGTTGAATTTAATTTTCTACGCATTTTGGAGTCATTAATGTAATTTTTAAGCTTCTGAATTGAACAACAGTAAAATTTTGACATATATATCAAAAAACGTCAGATTTTTGTGAAATCAGGGCCGTGTGCAAAAATATATGTTGAGGGGGGGGGGGAACTTTTTTCCAATATATTATATATTATCGAATTTAGCTGAAGTTTCAGACATCTAGTCTGACGATTTTTTTCTAAATTTTTAGGGGTTTGGAGCCAATTTCTAATTTAAAAATTCAATTTCTTCACTTTACTCAACAAATATTAAATTTTAAATTTTTTCCTTCTGTATAATTAATCAATTTTTAACTACAATTATGCATACGGAGCGAGAAAATATCTAATTCAAATATTTTTTAAGTAAAATGAAAATATTCAGTTTTAAAGTTAGAGTTTTAATTCTTCGTTTTATGCAAAAAGTATCGAAATTATATATTTTTTCGCTCTGTATGCAGTCTTATATTTGAAAATACATTAGCGCTACAGAGCGAAAAAATATTTATCTATAATTTTTGTTGAGTAAAATGGAGAATGGAACTTTGAGCTTAACATTTGGGTCTAACGCCGTTAATGAAATAAAAATATCAACAATAAAAATTTTCCTTACTCGGGATTTTAAAAGATTTCATAGAATTTAAAGGGATTTCAAAAAATTTAATAAGATTTGAAAAATTATAAAAGGATTTTACAAAATTTATAGTGATTTTGAATAATTTCAAAGGATAAAAAGATTAAAAGATTTTAAGAAATTTTCAGAGAAGCTATAAGAGATTTTGATCGATTTTAGAAATTCAAGGGGATTTTTAAACGAGTTAAAAATAGTTATTAAAAGGATTTTTCAGAGATTTCACAAGATTTATAGAACTTTTAAAAGAATTCGAAGATTTTTGTAAAAATTTTAATGGGTTTTCAAGATATTTTGTAATGATTGTTAAAAGATGGCTTTTCCTGAAATTTTAAGAGATTTTTTAAAGACATTTTAAAACTGTTTTTGAACATTTTAAATTAAATTTTATTTTAAATTTATTAATCTTATATTTTTAACGCTTTTAAAAACGTATTTTAAATAAGTAGCAAATTTGGGTAAATTCCTGGAAATATTTTTGATTCTTTTAAATCCTTAAAATATTGTAAATCCTGTAGAATCCCTACTAAATTCTTAAAATCATTTAAAATATCTTTAAAAGGTGAAAAATATTTCAAAATCCCTTGAAATTTACTCAAATTCCCTGTACTTCTTTAAAATAATTTTAAATGTCTTGAAATCTATTGAAAAAAATCTTTTGAATTCTTTCGAAATTCATTCAAATTCCCTATAACCTTAAAATCTAGTGCAATCGATAAAAAGTCCTTTTGATAACTCTTACAAACTATTTTAAACATTCATAAGTCTCTAAAATCCAATAAAATCTCTTAGAATTTTTGAACACTTTTTTAAATCCTTCAATACTTGTAAAATCCCTTGAAATCTTTTAAAATCCCTAGCAATGTCATGTAAATTTCTGCGAGTAAATAAATAATTTATTTATTTATATAATTTTTTCGGAAATTTTCTAATGTCGGGAATTTTATATTGTGGGTAATTTTATAAAGTCGGCAATTTTATTTTTCGATAATTATTTATTAGTTTCCTTGATTGTTTTATACAAATTTAAAATTTATTATTTTCTAGGGAGGAGACATTCTTTTAGAAACTATTTCATCCAATGTAACTGAAGACACGATAACTTTGGAATTCCAAAGATCAGATGGAACTTTGGTGACGCAGTTAATTGATTTCAGAAATGTAGGTATTTTAAGCAAATGCTGGTTTTACATTAAGCAAATGTTGGTTCAAGTTCTGACCTTAAAATTCTAATTCCTCATTTTATTCAAGAATTATTAGAATTAGATACAAAATTGCTCTGCAGATATATTTATTTTCGAAATAAAAGTATGGCTAATTGGCTACAGAGCGAAAAGTTGTATAATTTTGTTATTTATTATGTAAAATGAAGATTTCGAAATCTATCCTTAATAAATAATAAAATTATATATTTTTTCGCTCTGAAGCCATAATTCTACTTAAGAAAATACTAATGCTCTAGAATTAAAAAAATATTTAATCATATTATTTCTTAATTAAAAAAAAGAAATAAAAAATATGAGAAATAAAATTCTTTTTCAATTTTTCAAACAGGAAGTGCAGGTGATAAAAGCTCTGGTATTAGGTGAAGAAGAGCGAGGACAGAATCAGTTTCAAGTGATGTGTTTTGTAAATCACTTTTACAAGTCGGACTTTATTTCCTCTGACGCGATGTCGAAGCTGAGACAAAAAAATCCTGGCACGATTCGAGTAGCAGAGGAAGACAAGGGACATTCCAATTACACTATGGATTTGTTTCTCGATGTATCCCAATCCAAAGTCATATCGAAGCACGTGGGTGTGCTTTGTGCCGATGCTCAAGACTCAACTTATACTCGCAATCAAAATCTCAAGCAATGGATTCAACGACCTGGTGACGATATTATTTATTAAAATTATATGAAAACATGAGAAAGTAGGAAGGACAATTGAATGAAGATCTAAATTACATTTTAAGGATTTTTATTTTTAAATTTAAATTTGTTGAATTACCTCAAAATCCCTTTAAATCACTTAAAAATTCTTTAAAAAGTCTTAAAATCTCTTGAAACCCTTAAAACTCTAAAATCTTTTAAAGGTGTTTATAAATTTCCAAAGATTCCTTAAAATTTATCAGAATCCTTTGAAAGTCTTTAAAATCATAAAAGCTATAATCTCCACCTTTCTTTCATAATAGAATAAACTTTTATATTTTTTCTTCAGGATCATCTGAAGTGGCCTTAAATGCCGCAGTCCAAAGTTTTTCCTCCACCCGTCCGGATTCAAACGACACGAAAACCTACTTAATTTCAAAATGTTCAGACACCTCAAATCTTTGGGCGCCTTGCACTTGTTCGCTGGAACTCTGCATCGGTTGGTATCCCTGCGGTCTGAAATTTTGTAAAGGAAAAGGTGAGGGTAAAAAATCAAGCAGCATGTACCGTTGCGGCATAAAAACTTGCAAGAAGTGCTTCATTTTTTCCTACTACTCCAGAATGAAGCAAAATTGTCTCTGGGATGAATGACACCTCAGGACTTCTTGAATCCTCGAATTTTTACCATTTTGTAGTTCTTTTTCAATACTCCAATTTTCGTAATTAGTCATACGAAAAAACTTGTAAATCATGTGGAAAGCCAAGCTTTTGAGGATCGGTTTCAACAATTTTTTAAATTGTGCTCTCTATTTTCTTTAAAATGCGGAACATTAATTCTTTAATGTATCTAATTTATTTATCAATTTTTCGTTGCGGAGATATTTTATAGAAATCTCCGACTTTTAAGATTATTTTATAAAATTTTGCATTTAAGACCATGTCCGACATTCGTTACCGCGTTTGCTAAATCATTCCGTTTTTTTTGTTTGTTTTTTTCGTCTTTGCAATTTTCTTTTTAAAATTAAGTTTGTTGAATCGAATTTCTAGCTTCAAAATTCGATTTCTTCGTTTTACTTGATAAATATTTTCATTTTATACTTTCTCGCTCTGTAGCGTTATTCAATTTTTAAATAAAATTTTGCGCACAAAGCGAGAAAGTATTAAATATCTAGTATATCTAATTATAATATTATATTTGTTGAGTAAAATGAGGAAATCGAATTTTAAGATGAGAAATTGGTTTTGACACCCTTAAAGAGGGAAAATATTTCTAATCTAAAGCGAATTCGTAAAAAGACTGCAATATTTCTGTCCAGTAAGAAAGGAAATTAATCTGCATTCCCCTAAACTTTTTCCTAGAGCGACTCCAGGGTTTAGTAACTACGGTTATGGAATAGAATTAACCAAAAATGCAAACGAGTCAATAAGTGTTATCTAGTTAAGAGTTAAGAATAGTGTTTTTACACAAAAATAACACACAGAGCAATTATTTCAATTTATTTTTTAAGAGAACTCTCGAAATCTATTGAATTTAGAAAATGCATAAATATTTAAAAAATATTATAATTTAAATTCTTTTCGTAACACAAAAAATACTCTTTTCTAAAAAATACTCTAAATCTACTTAACTCGCTCTGTGTGCGAAATAAAGAGAGTATATTAATTTTTGAATGAAGCACTGAATCACGGAAATTAATATTCTTGTTAATTTGTACATAAAACTAACTGTATATAAACAAAAAAAATCAATTTTGTAACCCATTTTAGTAGACATCGATGTATTCATTTTAATTGTACAAAATTTTCATTCTTCTTGGTTGGATAAAATGAGGAGATTTAATTTTGAGGATAGAATTTTGATCAAGATCTTTTTATCAGGAAAAAAGAATTTTTTCTAGGGAAAATTAAAGGAATAAGAGCGTACTAAAAATGAGAGGTAACCTCTCGTCTTTATTGTCGCTGCAATTTCGTATTGTAACTTTAAAATATGATTTACGCTTTACATACGATGATGTAACTTATATACACATATTTTTTATAAGTATTTAATAAAAATAACGTACGCGAGACGCAATCGTCTTGTCTTTCGTGAACGCACCCAGTCTTAAAAAAAAGAGAGAGATTCCAAAAAGGAGTCGAAATTGCATAATTTCTGCAATTTCTTTTACAATCTTTTCATTCTCCAATTTTCTATCTAGAAAAAGCAAAATTTAGTTTTATAATTTTATTTTTATTCGTGTATCACTTTTCTATAAATATTAAGTACGATAAAAAAAAGATCTTCGTTTAGAGGCTCGTTGCTCGAATTCGAAGAGCATAATGTGCAGGTCAGTCCATCGATCGAGATCATTTTTATTATCAACTACATGCCTGCTGGATGGACCTAAACGTATAACTCTAAAGTGTAGGAGTAGTTAAAGAAAAATTAAGGCGATAGTGCTGCACTTAACCTGCTATGAGTCTCTATTTGTACACTAATTAAACAATGCTCAATTTTAAAACTTAAAAGAACCAATAAAAATTTGCAAACTTGAATAACATCGACTGCTGGCAATGAAGGACAAAATTACCGACTGCTGATAAAGTAGGCTTACCGACTGCCAATAATGTAGACTCATCGACTTTCGGTAAGGCAGAATAAATAATTTGAGTGCAATTCTATAACTTAAATGAACCAATACGAGTGTGTAAATTTAAATAGTATCGATTATCGATAAAGCAGGACAAAACTGCCAACTGTAGATAAGGAAGACTTATCAGCATTTGGCATAGTAGAATAACATATATTGTCGGTCAAGTAGGACAAAATTACTGATCGTGGATAAAAAAGACTTTCCGATATTCGGTAAAACAAAGAACGAAAAACAATAAAAATTGTAAAAATTAGTTATGTGGACTGCCGATAAAAAAGGATAAACTTACCGATTATTGATAAAATAGTTTTATCAACACTTATTAAAACAATAGAAATTACTGAGTTTTGAATAAGTAATTAATCCGTGAAGAGGCAACTCTGGTTTACCGCTTATCGGTAAAGGACCTTCCTGCAATACCATATATCGGTAAGTACACTTTTTGTTGTTTCGCTAGTCAATAAACAGGAGCTCAGGCTTATCCACTGGCAAATATAATCTCTCTCCGACATATCGTCCGTTACACAATATTGGTTTTATCGGCAGTCGGTAAAGAAAATCCCTCGATTATTGCCAGCCAATCACAAACGCGTGGTTTATGTAACTATTTTACTGTAATTGCATCTCCCTCCCGGGAAAAGATCCCCAATTTCGTGACAAAGTTTATCAACAAACAACGTCTCGAAAATTTACGATTTTCTTTTTTCTTTTCTGAGAAAAATATAGACAAAAATACCCTAACTACTGTAACAAGTTTTTCGAACATCTGCAAGAATCACGCTAAAATCATCATCGGCTTTTGGAACGTGTTCTATATTTGGAGGTTGTTGTTGCTGATGCTGTTGTTGTTGTTGTTGTTGTTGTTGTTGTTGTTGCTGATGATGTTGATGTTCCTGATATTTAGATGTGTCCAAAGCCTGATGATATTGTTGCTCCATATGATTTATTCCAACACTGGAACACTGACTCTCCTTATTTTGCTCGTCTATAATACACTGAGAGTTCGATAGGTCAAGTTGTGTTTGCTGTGGGGAATAATAACGCAAATCACTTGCGTAGTTGTGATTGCTGTCGAGAAGATTTTGAGAAGATAGACTTGAGTGGCCCACTGATGAGGGGTGGGAGTATTTGAAATATTTTTCTAATTGGAGTGCCTGCTCTTGTTCTTCGTCATGAAGACTTGTCTCCATGTGAGACATTTGTTGTTGTTGTTGTTGTTGTTGTTGCTGTTGTTGTTGTTGTTGAGCTGATGCGCTCTCTTGGTATTCTTGGTGGTGTTGGAGTTGATATCTGTGCGAAACCCCTGGTGAAAAACAATAATTACCGACTGATGATAAAGTAGACTTACCGACAATCGGTAAAACAGAAAGTTGAATTTGGAATTCAATTTTAAAATTGATGAAAATGCATTACCTGAACAACCCTCGCTGACCCGAAGTCCCAAATTCTGTTGTCTATTGCACTGAACCGTGTTGTATCCGCTCTCAACTCCCGATTGCATGGAATAGCTTGATTTTGAAGACGGTGCCGTGTTGTAATGAAGAGATTGGTCATGAGGAGATGCAACTGGCGGATAAAATGTCCCAGTCACCGAACCGACGTTCTCGAATCCAGATCGTAATTTGTTACACGAGACCATCATTCCGTTTGCTATTCCTACAGCCGCTATACTCGAGCTCTGTCTCTCGAAATTCAGATAACTCACCTGTTAATAAATATTTCGGATTTAGTAAAGAAAGTTTTTAGTAAATGAAAAGAATTCATGATGAATTTCAAAGAATGTCAAATAATTTAAGGTTTTCGAAGAATTCATACGAAATTCAAAATAATTTAAAAATATTTATAGTGAATTCTAAAGAATTCAATGACAATGTTTAAGAATTCACAGGGAATTCCAAAGAATTTATATTGAATTCCAATGGGTTCAGAATTCAAGAATGAATTCCCAATAATTCATGTTGAACACCAAAGAATTCAAAGAGAATTCCAAACAATTCAAAGGGAATTCTAAATTCAGTTTGAATTCGAAAAAACTTACAATGAAATTCTATCAATTCAAGTTAAATTCATTGCGAATTAAATGACCATAGAATTAAATGAGAATTCTAAGTAAATTCGTAAGAATTGGAAAAATTTCAAAGGGAATTCGAAAGAATTCAATGTGAATTCCAACAAATTGATCACCAATATTAATTTAAACTGACAACACACTCTTTAAAACCAAGGGAAGAGAAATAAAGTTGTACTTCCTAGCGATTAAAAAGAATTATAAAAAATATGTTTAATGTACCTTCTTGTAAGTTAAGGTATCTGTGTATCCTCCAGTACCAGGACAAGATGATATACCCACACTATGAGGGGGATGCATTTGATTTTCGTTCATAAAAGAGTAACGTTTTGTTTGTTCGGAAATATCACTATGTTGTTTTGATGTCCCTTCCATAACGTCTCGATCCTGGTCTTGATTTTGGCTCGAAGGCATATGTCCATCTGCTAATTTTTAAAAAAGTATTGTTCAATAAATAAAATTTTTTCATTAGTAATTCCTTATAGTTTAATTTTTTACTAATTATTTAATTAATTGATTTACCATCTGGTTCAGGACTAGCAACAGGTGTGATGTCTGGTGTGTGAATAATTGGAGTATAGGGACTACCATAAATAGAATTGGTTTCCGATTTATATTCCTGGATGTTTTGTTGTTGCTGTTGCGGATGATAGAGGGAAGATATTGGGGAGTGTCCTCCCCAAGCCATTTGTGACATTCCTTGATAACTTTCCATTTTCGACCTTGAACAATGCAGAAAAGATCAATTTAAAATTTATGGAATTGAGAAATAGGCATTTAAGTATACCGACTGCTGGTTAGGAATATTTCTACATTTACAGCTGTCGGTAAAGAAGATATTCCGATTTTATTACTGTGATGAAGAAAGTATTTTGTTTAATTATAATCAATAAAGAAAAATTCTAATGTCAGTAAAGAACAATACTCTCTTGATAATACTGTCGGTAAATACCTCTATTGCAACTGCCGCCCGTAAAGAAGACAAAAATTCAAACAAATCGATTTAACTTATTAAAGCTGAATAAACACGTTTACCGACTGCAGGTTAGGAAGAGACATACTTTTACCGCTGTCGATAGAGAAGATAGTTTTTAGAAAATGGGGGTTTGGAAATTACATTCCTATACCGACTGCAGATTACAGAGAAATTTACTTTTACCGACTGTAGATGAAGAAAACATCTACTTCTACGGCCGTCGGTAAAGAAGACAGTATTTATAAAAATAATTGATTGTTTAAGCAAATAATAAAATGTTGACCTACTACAGGTGAAGATTTTTAACTTCTTTAACCTACTATTGGTAAAGAAGATTACTCAATTCTAATGTTAGTAAAAAAATTACAATGTACCAAAAAAATCGAAAATTTAATCTTATTTTTCAGGCTTAGTTCAGAATGTTTTAAATCAATCTCTGGGTTAGAAAAAGTTTATAAATAGCAAAAGCGAATAAATAAAAAGATGACAATGGATTTCGCCAGTAAAAAACTAGATGCGAGTTACTTTTGGCAGTTCTTTATAATCTCATGTATTATTCATTCTGTGAGGACTTTGGGGACGAACTTACATGGAATGATGGATAGCGGCAGAGTTAGGGTTCACCCTATTTCCTGGGGCGTTTGTCGCCGAGGGAGGCGAAGAGGGGGCGCCGGGGGCCCTTTTTGCGTGTTTCCTTCGACGCGGTCTGTACTTGTAGTTCGGGTGCTCCTGCATGTGAATCACCCTCAGCCTCTCAGCCTCCTCCACATAGGGTCTCCTGTCTTGTGGCGTTAACCCTCGCCACTTCTTACCTGCAAGCAAAAATAACCAATATTATTAAAAATTTCTTTTTTTAATATTTCTAAGCTAAACATATTTTTCAGGCCCAAGTTTTAATCTAAAAATTTCAAATCTTTATTTTATTTAATAATTACTATAATTAGGCATTTCTAGTCGCAAAATTTTTTTCCCTCATTTTAAGGGAAAAATTTTATAATCACGTATTTTTTCGCTCTGTAGAGCGACTCATTTTTTGATTGTAAATATGCGTACCGGGTGAAAAAATATGTTGTTTTAATATTTTTGATGTAAAGTGAATCGATATTTTTGGGAAAAATTTTCAACTCGTTTTAAAGAAAAAGTATTAAGAATAAAAAAAATTCACCCTGTATGCATATTTATAATCGAAAAATGAGTCGCTCTACAGAGCGAAAAAGTACTTGATTATAATATTTTTCACTTAAAATGAGGAAATGGAAACTTGCATCCTTATAAATAATTTTACTAATAAATTTTTTGATCAAGATTAAATTATGTCGTATTTTTTTATCTCTCTTACCATGGAGTCAAATCCAGTTCCAAAGAGTGCAAAATGAAGAAAATAAAAGCATATTAGAAAAGGATAAATTTCGATATTTGCATACATTGTATAAATGTGCAACATATATCAAGCAGAATATGAAGTGAGTAGAGTATAATTATTTTGTTGAGATAAAATACGAGTTTACGCTCTGGTTTGAATACAGCCGTATCTCATGGATCACTTAAGAAAATTAGTGGAGGGCAATTAAGAGTAAGTCTGTGATTAAGATGAATATAAATATCTCGCTATTGCCCCCGGCAAACGAATTTTCCTTTCAAGAAAACAAGTAAGAGTAATTTATGTGAGACCTGTATGAATATAATTTCAAGAAAAACATCGGAATAATTCTTTCAAGACCAAAAAGGACAAATTTTCAATAAAATATATATCCCAAAAAAGGACACAAAAGTAAAGCACTTTTAAAAAAAAGTCCCTAAATATAATTAAAAAATAGGGCCCAAAAGCGTCAGAGTAAAAAAATAAATCACAAAAAGGTATAAAATAAGTCTAAAAAACCTAAAATTGGACCAAAAGTAAGGCCCAGAGGTATAAAATAAAAAAATAATAATTTCGTAAAAATAATTGCCAAAATCATAACATTCAAAACAAGTCCCAAAAATTTAAGACACAAAACCATAAGTTATAAAAATATAGGGCCCAAAATAGGACCAAAAAAGTGGGTTCAAGTACAGAACACAAAAATGCCAAAATATGGGGCTAAAAATATAAGAGTCTAGTTATAAGAACCGAAAATAAGACACGAAAATAATCCTCAGTCTAAAGTATCGGTTCCAAAATTGTGACTTTCATAAACAAAGGGTTCAAAGTAAGACCCAAATATAGGTGCCAAAATCATGACTTCAAAATAAGACCCATAAACACAAGGAACAAATGTTAGACACTTTCGATAATAAGTCTCAAAATTTAAGATCCAAACTATAAGATTGAAAGATAAGTCCAAAACCTTGATTAAAAAATATTAAGCTTAAAATATATAACAATATAAAACAAAAATATCTCCCAAAAGTATAAAAACAAAAAAGAAATCCAAATAGTGGGCCTTAACTATAAAGTTAAAAAATTGCAAGACTCACAACCATAAGTCCCAAATGGATATGGCCAAAAATAGAACAGAAGAAATGGGTCCAAAATATAAAACTCAAAATAAAGTGTAAAATTTATAATAAAATGTAAAGCTTCAATTATATAATAAAAAATAAGACCCAAAATATAGGTTTCAAATATAATGTACAGTTATTTAATTTAAGACCCAAAAACCTCACAGTCATGTTTTAAAAGTAAGTCCCAAAATTGTAAAGCCCAAAACCATAAGTCCGAAGTAGGACCCAAAGCAGGACCAAAAATAAGTTCAAAAATATAATAAAAAATAAATCCCAAATAAAGTCTCAAAATATAAAGTCTCAATTAAGCCCCAAACTATAAAGTCCAAAAATAAGTCCGAAAAGTATACGACTCGAAGTAAGTCCCAAATGTTACTTATATAGAATACAAAATAAGGCCCAAGCTGTAGAATACAATATAAGGGTCAAAATATAGGTCCCAAATATAATGCCCAAATATCCGATTTGCCCAATTTCCATTTCTTCACATTTAACTCAACTCAGGAATTAGGAAGACTCGGTGAAAGTAAGAGGGACATGAAAATGTGGGAGTATAGAGAGGGTGGATATCCAACTCTTTCTTTATCATTTTCTTTTTTTTTTCGAAAGCCCTTTAGGTTAGCATCTCCTTCGTAGTTGAAATACAAAATGAAATATGAAATAATGGTCTGCACTCGCGGCTGGCTGAAGGCACGGGCGCACCCATATCTACGCCCCCATGCTATATGCATCTATCTACCTAGCTATATGGTATATATATATATATATACATCTATATAACTATATATGAATTTATCAAGGTGTGTATTCTAAAGGTGAGCCAAGTTTTTTCAATGTGTGTGTGTATCCAGATGTGTGTATTCGTATACGTGTGGTATGAATCCGCCTCGGTTTATCCTTTTTTCCGGTCTCAGGTCTTGAAACGTCTTACATGCATAAATACACGCTGTACCTTACCGTTTAACGATATTGCACGGGTCTACCGCATGAAACTGAAGAAAGATGTATTTCTATTCTTTTTCATTTTTATTAAACTTTCTGTAATTTTCCTTCTCGCAAAGGTAAAAAAATGAGGTTAAAAAATATGAGATTCAAAATGAGTCCCAAAAATGAGACCCAAAATGAGACCCAAAAATATTGGGCCCAATATAGGATCCAAACGATTAATCTCCAAAAATGTGGGACCCAAAAAAAGAAGTAAAATAAGTGATATAAATAGGACTCAAAGGAATAAGTGATAAGGCCCAGAAAGAGCCTTAATATAAGTCCCAAAATATGAGTGATAAAAATTTAAAACACAAAATCATAAGTCTCAAAAATATAAGTCGGAAAATGATATAAAAAGGCCCAAAGATACAAAATACAAAACACTCCTGAAAGTAAGACTCAATAATATAAAACCATTAGTCCCAAAAATGTAAGTGTGAAAACTATAAGTGACAGGAGTAAAAAATATAAAGTAAAATTATTCGAACCAAAATAGTAAGGCCCAAAAATAACATAAATATACGTCAAAAATAACAGAAAATAAGTCCCGAATTTTAAGGTCCAAAGTATAAGCCAAATACATATCCTAAATTATAAAAATAAAATATAATATCCAAATTCATAAGACCCAAAAGTATAAAATCCAAAAAGTTAGCCTCATTATGAAACACAAAGTATAAGTCCCAAAAATGTATGTCTAAAATTATTAGGTAATAAACTAAAGGGCTCAATACAAGGTAAACAAAGTGAAAAGAAAACTCCTTCATAAGCCCCAAAAAATATAAATAGTAAAAATACAACCAAAAGCATCATTTCCAAAACATAAAACCAAAATTATAATGAAAGAAAATAAGGCCCAAAGTACAAGTCCCACAATTAAGTGTGAAAAGTTTAAAACAGAGAACTATATGTCCCAAAAATGTAAGACCTAAAAAGTCACAAGATAAAGAGCATAAACTACGAGGCCCACGAATATATGGGAAAAAATAAATACCAAAAATAAGTCCCAAAAAAGTAATTATTGTATTTTCGATAAAAATGAAGATCATAAACAGTAATCTATATATAAAGCCAAATTATAAGGCCCAAAACTAACATATGAATTTCAATTATTTAACGTCAAAATTATAAGGCCCAAAAATCCGGTCAAAAATAGTATTCCTAAAACAACAACAGAAAAAACCATATCTACAAATTCCCAAGAAATAAATCACTACACCATGAGGCCAATAATAAAACCCAAAGTTCAAGTCCTGAAATATAATGTTCAAATTATAAAGACATATAATAACGCGCAAAGTATAAATCCGAAAATATAAGTGCCAAAAGTTTAAAAAAGAAAATAAAACTAAAAATGGTAAAAATAAAAAATGTAAGGCCCAAAAAATTTAGAAAAAAGGGAAAACATTAAAATCTTTCTCTTTGTCATTTTTAGATTGTCAATCCTTTTGATATCTAGCCTGCGTCCCTGTCTCTTATCCTTCTCTCTGATATCTTCGCACCACAGAGCCGACGGACTTTTGGGCCAACAATAAGTGGATTTAAATTTAATATTCTTGGGCGCGCGGTCTCCCGCGGTGATTCATCATCACACCCGCGCACTTTAGGAACGAGCGACCCACAGTATACACATTACACATGTGTACAAGATGTCCTCGTGAAGTATTCTAATGGCTCTGTGTCCCTTACTTCATTTTACCCCCGGGAAGGTCTCGACAACTTCATTAATTTCGTCCTTTCTCACCGAGATCATATCTTCTTTATCCTTCACATCATAATTACAAGACAGTTTAATTTTACAATCACTTCTCCAGAGCCGTCTGTATTCCGGATAATGCGAAGGAATCGGAGTTAATCCATACAAAATTTTTCAATCCGAATCAATACCAAAAAGGCACAATGTAAGTCCCAAAAGACCTAAAATTGGACGAAAAATAAGGCCCAAAAGTAGAAAATAAAAAAAACTAATTTCGTAAAAATAACTGCCAAAATCATAGCATTCAAGACAAGTCCCAAAAATTTAAGCACAAAACCATAAGTTATTAAAATATAGGGCCCAAAATAGGACCAAAAAAGTGGGCTCAAGTACAGAACACAAAGAAGCCAAAATATGGGACTAAAATATACGATCAAAAAATAAGATCTAAAGTCAGGGCCCAAAAACAGCATATAAAGTAAGGCTCAAAAATAAAGCCCCAATTATTAGTTACCAAGTATAAAATCTAGAGCCGTAAGACAAAAACAATACAAATATAAGGCACTAATTATATGAACCGAAAATAAGACACTAAAATCAAAGAATCGAAAAAAGTGAAAAAAATTGTAAGTCTCAAAACCATAAGTCCCAAATATAGATCACAAAATAAGGCTTAAAATGTACAATAAAAAGTAAAGCTCAAATTATATAAAACAGAATAAGGCCAAAAATATAGGCCCCAAATATAATGCACATATATGAAATTTAGGGCCCAAAAACTCACCAAAAATCAAAAGTAAATCCCAAAATATAAGAGAAAAAAAATAAGTGCCAAATAAAGCCTCAAAATATAAAGTCCAAAATAAGTTTCAAACTGTAAAGTCCAAAAATAACTCCCAAAAGTATAAGACCCGAAATAAGTCCCAAATGTCTATGGCCAAAAGAGAATACAAAATAAAACTTAAAATATATAAGAAAGAGTGAGGCGCAAATTATATATAATAGGAAATAATTCTCAGGCTCCAGAATAAAAAATAAGGGCCAAAATATAGGTCCAAAATATAATGTCCAAATATCCGATTTCCCCAATTTCCATTACGGAGTTAATCCGTACAAAATTTTTCAATCCGAAAAACCGAATGAATCCAAGTTAATCAGGTCTATCTGAATCAATCCGAATTATTCATCGACGGATGGCACCACTGTCGTTGCTATCGGTAATTTTTAGTTTACTCTTTTACTAACAATCGATAAGGTAGATCACTGAATTAAATTGGCGGGAAATTTAAATGTTAGCTCTTCTATAATTTATTTATCAGTACTAAAGCGTTGTCTAACAATTTACAGTAATTTAGCTATTAGTTAATTTAAATTTTTTAATTAATGAACTCATTATATCTATATTTATTTATTATTAAAATATTTATTAATTCAATTAATATTTAGTGACATACATGAAAGAAACTTATTTCAACAAATTTTTCTTTGTTTTAATAAAAACATATAGAACTGGAAGAAGTGAAATTGCAATGGAAAAAGTGCCGGTAAGGTAGGGATCGGATAAGTGATACATGGCCTTAAAAAGTTGAAAAAAAAGGAAAATACAATGAATGATAAAAATTTGATGAAAAGAAGAGGAAGATAAATTGAAAGGTGTCAGTTCTGTATTAATTGCTAGCATCGATGGACGTAATAATTAATTACGATAGTTCGATTGTTCCGTACAAATGCAGAAAAAAATGGCTAAGCTTCGAGTCATTGAGATCATTGAAAGAAAATAAGGAAGCAGTGGCCCACAGGCGATTGTGCGCAACAATGACCACCTTTGTTGGCGATCCTTACTTTCTGTAAATCATCATTTCTGTCCGGAGGGGTTCTGCATACCGGAAAATTATTGGATACACCTGCCAGCTTTAACACTGGCTCATAAATTAGAGCTGATTTCTTCATTCTCAGCCTGAGACTCAGGTGCAGAAATCATTTATGCAGAAAAAAAAAATGTATTTCAATTAGTACTGTTTTGAAAAAAATACCCTGACGATAGTTTTGAACAAACGATTTTCTATACGTTTTATTACGAAGACTGTATCCGAGTCAATCAATATCATTCCGAGGGAATGCGTAGAATATATTTAAGTCAATCCGAGTCAAGACGACGGAAAAACAAAGATTTGTATCTGAATTAATCCGACTCTGTCCGAATTAATCCGACACCATCCGAATTAATCCGGCACTACCCGAATTAATTCATCCTTATTTGAATTAGCCCGACCCCATCCGAATTAATCCGATTCTATCGGAATTAATCCGTTTTAATCCGTATTCATCCGTATCCATCCGAACCAATGAGGTAGGTCCGAATTAATCCGATTCTTTCCGAATTATACGAATCTACCTGAATTAATCGGAATCTATTCCAATCAATCCGGATTTTCGTTTATCTATATAAGATAGATTCGGATTAACCGGAATTATTTGAATTAAAAGCTCAGTTTAATTCAGATCGAATCCGAATCAATGCGAACTACATTCAAAATAAATACGAAATTGTAATCCGAATAAATCTGAAGGTATACGGTCAATCCGAATGAATAAGAAATAATCTAAGTGAATTCGAAGCACTCGCAATTATTTGTTAATCCTAAACAATACGAATGAATCCGAGGCTAATTCGAAGAATTTTTAAAACCAAGTTAATTCGAATTAATCGTAGTTTTGAGTTAAAAAGGAATAGGAATTTATCAAGGTCGGGATTTCAGTTTTGTCTTCGGATTGGTTTAGATAAGAATTTTTGTATAGAACTTGAATTGGGTTGGATTGATTTGAATTGGATTTTCGGTTTTGTCTTTGGATTGATTTCAATAGATTCCGATTAATTCGGATAGGGTCGTATTAATTCGGATACAATTATTAATTATTAATTCGACTTGGATACAAACTTCGTAATAAAACAGATTAGAACCGATTGAAAATTTGTGCTTTGAAATTTTTAAAAAAATCTACTTTAATGCAAAAAAAGAGGAAACGATCCTTTCAGGAGTTTCAGGGAAATGTCATTGCAATTCGAAGATACGCGGATAGATCGCCGATAGACCTTTTCTCTTCGTTCCGACTTATTCTCCTCTTCTTCTTATTTTTATTTATCTGCTTTTTCGTCTTTTTCTTCCTTTTATTTTTCTTCTTTCTCCTCGCCCGCATCCTTGCGGTTAATCTTCGTCCAGGACGAGTGGAGTTTGCGAAAATCAATGATCTCGACTTTCAACTTCTCTTTTTCTTGTTTCATCTCGTTAACTCAGTTCAGCTTTTGCCCTATATCGAGAATTTCGAGATCAGCATATGCTTAGTATTGCTATCTTCTGCTATTGGGAATTTTAATAGGGTTATTAAGAATGGATACAATGTACCTATTCTGTTGGAAGTAAAAAGATAGAAAGTCTATCTTTTTGAATCTTGTTCAATCTTAAAAATTGAAACAAAAAGGAAAAAATACATCTATTTATATTTTTTGTTTAATCATCCGAACTCATTTTCAATCTAAATGAATCCGGTCAATCCGAATTAATCCGAATTTTTGGGAATCGCTTAAAAAAACCGCAAGTCTCAAACATATAAGGCCCAAATAAATAAAAGTATAAAATCCAAAAAATTAGCCTCGATATGAGACCCAAAGAAAAAATCCCAAAAACTTAAAATACGAAAATTAATTCCAAGAAATAAATCCCAAATAACAAGGACCCAGAAAAGTGACAAAAGTATGAATCCCAAAAATATTAGTCTAAAACTATTAGGTAAAAAACTAAAGGGCTCAATACAAGGTAAGCAAAGTGAAACAATAAGACCCAAAAATATTACATTATAAAAGGCCTCAATTACAGGGGCCAAATATATAAAGAAAAAATGAAAGATCCAAAAATAAGTTCCTTCATAAGTCCCAAAAAATATAAATAGTAAAATTACAATACAAAAACCATAAACCAAAAACAAAAGCATCGTTTCCAAAACATAAAACCCAAATTATAACGAAACAAAATAAGGCCCAAAGTACAAGTCCCACAATTAAGTGTGAAAAGTGTAAAACAGAGAACTATAGGTCCCAAAAATGTAAGATCTAAGAAGTCACAAGATAAAAAGGACAAACTACAAGGCCCACGAAGCGCGCTCCGTGTTGCGCGCTTCGCGACGATTGCGCCCTACGATGTTTGCACCTATTTGTTTTTAAATTACTACAAAATGGAATGGAATGCAAACGAAAGCTAATTTACTTAAGGTCCTATCGACCTTAAGGAGCACATTCTCATCAGGGCACTCGCGCTTCGCGCTCGGCTTTGTTTAACAATATTTTTCATGATTAAAACGAAAACTACTCATCCTGTTGAAAAATGGTTCAAGGGGAACTTGTAGACCTTTTTAAGGCCAATAATTATGTTGCTTATGATTTTCTCTGTATCTCGCGTTATTTGGCTCAAAATTTAAATTTTAGATTTTTTAAGGAAATTCCAAAAGTTATTATGCCTATCCTATATATTGTTCAAAAAGAAACATTTTTCATCTTTAGACTTTTTTTCACATCGTGCGTTGTTTGGCTTCTAATTCAAGTTTTATTTCATTTTTTTGGATTTTCAAAATGTTATAAGTCTTTCAATTTTTTTTTAATCCAAAAAAGTTATTAAGAAAAATTTTTCGTCTTTTTGAGTACTACGAACATCCGTCATTAGAATTTTTAAATTAAAAAAAAAAGTGGTTTCAAAAATTTTCAAAATGCTCCAACTTTTTGAATTTTTATCCAAAATGGCTGGCCAACGAACTTGATCTTCATTTTGGGACACTAAAAGAGTATACTAAAGGACAATCCAATCGGTCAATTCTTTCGAAAGTTATCGTACTAACAAACTAAAATCTACAGACAGATAGACAGACAGACACATTCGTAAAAACATGTTTTTCGGGTTCAGGGGGTCCCAAAACGTGGACATTTGATGAAAACTGGGGGGTCAAATTTTACACAAATCTAATACATTCTCTCTGATGAGAATGTAAAAAGTAATTATTGTATTTTAGATAAAAATGAAGATCATAATCAGTAATCTATATATATAAAGCCAAATTATAAGGCCCAAAATTAACATATTAATTTTAATTATTTAACATCAAAATTATAAGGTCCAAAAATCCGGTCCAAAAATAGAATGGACCGGATTAATTTGGACTGAAAATTAGGATTTGTAAGTTCGAATGATTAAACAAAAAATATAAATCGATACATTTTTTCTTTCTGTTTCAATTCTGATGATTGAAAAAGATTCAATTCTATAAACTTTCTATCTTTTTACTTCCAGCATGGAGTAACTTTAACAAAACCTTTTTTTTTAGTACATGTTGGCGTAATATATTGATTGTGAGTTTCTGCAGATGGAAAACGCACGTGGGGCTGGAACGTGACATTTCCAGAATCGAGCGAGAAATTTCTGAATTCCTCGAGGGGAACGCGCGGCCTTTTGCCGCCGTGCCGCGGAATCTTTCTTCGTTTCTTTCAACTTAGCTGGCAGGCATCTCTTTTGCTCGCGAACCTCTTTCGCAATGGACCCGATAAACAAATAACTCTGCTGATCGAACGCACTCCTTTCTTCGCCGCTCGCGAGATGCCACGATCATCGGGGAACGTAAACAGTTGCGTTACTCAGAGAGAAAGGCTTCGCTCGATCCTAGATCGATTTGATAGGGGGAAAAAAATGTTTAGTTGATGTATTGATGTTTTATTTAGACAAATGTATCTAATGCTAATAGGGAAACGATGTGCATTTCCTTTTTTAAAATACTATTTTTCGTTTGAGTAAATTGGTGAATGAGTTTTGACTTATTATTTATAATATTTAGAGGATGGAAAAAATTATCATTTGATGTTGATATTTATTTTAATTAATTTTAAATTAATTAAAATAATTCTTTGAAATTACGTAAAATCAATTTAAATTCCTTAAAATAAAATATTTCTTTAAATTCCACGAAATGTTTTAAAAATCTAAAAAATAAGTTTTGAAGTCCCTTAAAATTTATTAAACTTATTTAAAATATTTAAAAATAATTAATTGACCAAAGAGAGAAAGAATTTTTTTCAAGAAAAGTTTCTAATTCATTATCAATTGAAGGAAAATGTGAGTAACTTTTAAATTGTTTTACCACGTTTTAATGAGCGCGAACAATATAGAGGGAGGTATTAGTTGCGTGTAAATTATAAATCTGCAAGATTTACGGCACTTCCCTTGCAACGTTGGTCGCTTTTAATCAATCCAGAGACCCGCTTTGCCAGCGACGTAAACGCATAATTAACTCTTTGAGGACTTTCTTTTCGGTACTCGCGAGCTTAAGTCGTACGTAAATCAACCTCGTTCCACTTTTTTCACATCGCTTCGACACCCCTGCATTAAAACATTTACTGCAGCATTAATTATTTATTCTATACAACATAATCGTTCAATATATCAATTCCTTCATTCTATCTATTTAGCAAAATACTTTCAGGTGCTTTCTAAGTTCTAATACAACATTTTCATTCACTTTTTTTTAGATATATTTTAAACAGAATCTATAATCTATCTCACCAAATAAATTATTATTATTATTAATATTATTATTATTATTCTCTCTCTATATTATAAAAAGATGTCGCCTTCGCCACTCAGTCAAGATTACAGCCCACGTGACATTCTTGACCCCCAGGTAAAATACGCCCTTCTTGTCCCACGCGTTACATACGCCCTTTTTAACTCATTTGAGAGTCAAAAATCCTCATGTGATATAAGTCCTCATAAAACTCCACGTGAAATACGACCTCATTTACCTCCGTGTGACATACGTCTTTTTTGACTACAATTTAACATATGCCCTTTTTGGCTTTCATAGAAAGCCATCGCACTTCCATGCGATATATAACCTCACGTGAACCTCCTCCAACATATGACATACGCCCTTCATGACCCGAATGTTACATACGCCCTTCTTGACCCCTCACGTTACATATGCCCTTCTTTCCTCTACGTCACATGTGCCCACCTTAACGCCGATGTTATATAAAACTTTTTTGACCCCTACATGACATACGCCCTTCTTAACCCCATATTACATGTCTTTCTTAAGCCCCACGAAACATACGTCCTTTTTACCCTATCAATAATCACGCGATCCTCTTGAAACACGAGACATACCCCCTGGTTCCTTCTCGACATACGCCCTTCTTAACCCACCGTTAATTACACCTTTCTTTACCCCAACCTGACATACACCCTTTTTAACCCCTCGTTAAATACGCCCTTATTAAACCACACGTGAAATACACATCTCTTGACCTCCATGTTGTATACGATCTTTTTGAGACTTACATGACATACGCCCTTCTTAACCCCCACGCAACATACGCCCTTTTGAAGCCTATAAATATTCACACGATCCTTTTGAAACACGAAACATTCGCCCTTATTGATCCCTTTAATCCTTCTCGACATACGCCCTTCTTAACCCCTCCGTGAACTACACCTTTTTTGACTCCCATGTGACATACGCCCTTTTCCCTATGTGAAATACACCCTCATTAACCTCATGATACATACGCCCTTGTTGACCCCATGTGACATACGCCTTTCTTGATTCCCACGTGTCAGACGTCTTTATCACTTGACCCTCCTTGGCCCTTTTTCACATTCGCCCCTCTTCACCTCACGTGAAATACACCTTTCTTGACCCCCACATGATATACGCCTTTCTTAACCCCATATTCTATACTCTTTTCTTAACCCCCCGTTAAATACACCTTAATTGACTCCCACGTGACATGCGCCCTTTTTCTTCACGTGGAATACGGCCTTACTAAATTCATGTCACATACGCCCTTGTTGACCCCTATGTGACATACGCCTTTCTTTTTTCCCAAGTTACAGACGTTTTTATCACTTGACCCTCCTCGAACACGTGACATACTCCCTTATAACTTTTATTGGCCCTTCTTGACATACGCCCTTCATAACCCCACGTAAAATACACCTTTCTTGACCCCCACATGACATACGCCGTGCTTAACCCCCACATAAAATTATCTGTCTTTAATCCCGTATGGTATACGCCCTTTTTGGCCACTACGTGTCATATGGGGTACATACCATAGTACATACGCCTTTCATAACCCCCACGTGACATACGCCCTTATGATATATGTCCTTATTAACCCCATACGATATACGCCCTTATTAACCCTTTTATTGAACACGTGCCCCTCTTCGAACTAAAAACATACGCCCTTATTGACCCCCTATAAAATACGTGACATATTCCCTTATTAACCACCCCTCAGCCACGTGACATACCCCCTGACCACATGATCTCCAATCGCGGCGAATTCTTTCGATTACTTGACCCTTTGACCTTCTATTCAAGATTTCGATGCCTTCTATGATTTATTATTAATATTAATTACTATTAGTAAAAACCATAAAATTAATTTTTTTATATTTTGCCCACTTCAGGATAAGTTTGCATTATAAAGCTATACGAGAAGAATTCTTAAATAACACAAATTTCATAAAAAAAACACATTGAAATTTTAACAAAGGTATTTTGAGTGCATTATTCATTTTTTAAATTGGAATCGTATGGAGTACGAACTTTCTTAATTATAATAATAAAATTAGTAGACAGCGGCCTCGTAATGATAATTTTTTATTTTTAAAACGAATCCTTAAGGAGTGAAAAATATGGGTTTAATTATGACGCGCACATACTTGTCTTAGTTTTAAGCGAATGCAATTCTTTTTATGAGACATTATAATTTTCCGTTCTGCCCTTAAGAATCTTAGTATTCCATAGGAGTCGACAATACCAAATGAAGAAAGTTATAAATGGTTACATGAGCGGAATTCGATATTTATGACGAATAGTTTACCATTTATGACTTGACTTTGTTTATCTTGCATATATGAGTTTCCTTCCCGTAATTAATTATTTTATTATTTTATTCTTTTACTAGCCAAAACATTAGTTTAATAATTATTTTTTTTTTTAATTAATAATTTTGTAATAATTCTTTTTTTCTTAGAATTTTTAAAACTCTCTTAAAATTTCTGGAAACCTCTTGAAATTCTTAAACATTCTACGAAAATCTTTAAAAACTCTTAAGACTACAAGAAATTATTTAAAGCTCCATGAAATCTTTGAAATTTATCGTCATTTTTTTAAATTCTCTAAATTTCTCGAAATATCTAAAATTCCTAGAAACAATAAATAAAAAATAAATACCTTAAAATTCCACTAAAAAATCAAAATCCTTAAAAATTTGAAAATCTTAAAACTTTTTAATAATGTCGCATGGGAGTCAAAAAGGATGTATGTCCGTGAGAGCAAAAAAAGGGCGTATGTCATGTGAGGGTCAAGAAGGGAATATGTTATAGATAAGTCCAAGAAGGGGCGTATGAAACGTGTAGTAAATAAGGGCGTATGTTATATGAAGGTCAATAAGGTCATATGTCACGTGGGGGTTAATTAAAAAAGTGCGTATGTCACTTGACTAAGGGGGGTAATAAGGGTGTATGTTATGTGTTCAAGGAGGACTGAAGGGGTCAAGAAAGGCGTATGCAACCTGAGGTTAACAAGGGCGTATGCAACATGAGGTTGAAAAGGGCGTATTTCAGGTATTTTAGAAGTGCCAAATGATCATTGGAGGAATAAATAAGGGTGTATGTCACGTGAGGGTCAAGAAGGGCGTATCTCACGTGGGGGGGGTTAATAAGAATGTATTTCAAGAGGGGGTAAAAAATTATCTTTATCTTATCTATTTTTGGGGCCAATAAGAACGTAGTGCAAGTGGGAGTCAAAAAGGACGTATCTCACATAGGAGTCAAAAGGGACGTATTTAACAAAGGGGTAAATAAGGACGTATCTCACGAGGGGGTCATTAAGGATGTATTTCATGTGGAGGGTCAAGAAGGGCCTCGTGATCATTGGAGGGATAAATAAGGTCCTATGTCACGTGAGGGTCAAGAAGGGCGTATTTCATATGTTGAAAAATGTATATTTAAGCTAATTTCATCTTAAATAAGCTATAAAAACGGTATTTTCTTAAGCGAAGTAGTTATGTCTGAAGAGGCTCCTGACCTCGACAATGTGAACTTTATTCGAAGGAATCGAATTTCAACTTGCAATAAAAATGCCTGTAATGCTTGTAATTTAATTTCCAGCTCTGTTCCTTGAGGAAATAGAATAGAGGGCAGAGAAGAGACTTTAACTCGTGGCCCATCGGCATACAGGCTTTGTACTCGTTTCTTCTTCCTTGCTGCAAGGAATCGTAGGAGGACGTCTTCCTATTATACTGCATACGTATTACATACACACTCCTCTCACTTCCATCACGCCCATATTGCCTATAATCCATGCTTACTCGATCATAAATCGAAAGAAAGTTCAATTGATAAAAATTAGATTCCAGAAAAATCTACAAAAAAAAAAAAAAACAGGGAAAAAAGTGAGAAAAGAAGTCAGGAGAAGAAAAACATTGTCTTTTGGACACCCTAAAAAATTGGCATAAAAACGGTTTGAATTTTTTTGAAAAATATAAAATTTTAATTTTAAAGGAAAAAACATGAGACACAGAGAAAATTATAATAAACATTATTATTGGTTTTAAAATGATCAGAAATTTTTGCTTGACTATTTTTTGATAGGGAAAATTTTTTTTTTGTTTTCATCAATTGATGAAAGTAGTCGCTCCTTATGAAATAGGCCGATTAGCGGTAAGGATAGTCGATTTTTACCGCGTCTCGTTGTCTGTGTAATTCTAACAATAAGCCGGTCCATCGAGGCACATATTGCCCCGGAGCAAATCGACCACGTGCCCGGTTATAGTGAGATAGAACACTTTGCAGGTATATCTATGTATATATGGGTGATTCCATTACATATTTTCAACGGGGAAATAAAATCGCCTCGAATATTTTGAATATAAAAATTATTCGTTTTTTTACTTGAGAAAGTAGGGGGTCTTCATTGACCTGCGCGCTAGGCACGCCAACCTCCTTTTTATATTATTTTTTTAATTGTTTTCTGAATGTAACTGAATTAAATCTTATATATTTAGATTAATTTAAATTAAATTTTATTAATTTTCTCTTGAATCAATAATTTTATAAATAATTATTACTCAATTTATTTTAATTTTTTATAATTTTTTGATAGACATTCATTTTGATCCAAATTTACTTTTATTTTATTTTTACCAAAGAAAGACCAAGAAGAGCATATGTTGCATGCTCGAGATGGGGGTCAATAACGGCGTATCTAACTTGGGGGTCAATAAGAACGTATCTCACATAGGGGTTAAGAAGGGATTCAATAAGGGAGCATCTCACGTGGGGGTCAATAAGAATCTATTTCAAGTGGGGGTCAATAATGATCTTTATCTTATCTAACTTAGGGGTCAATAGGAATGTATTTCAAGTAGGGGTCAAAAAGGACATATCTGATATAGGGGTCAAAAAGGGCGTATTTAACTAGACGGTAAATAAGGGCGTATCCCACATGTGGATCAAGAAAGAAGTATTTCACATGGGGTTCAATAAGGGTGTATTTCACATATAGATCAATGAGGCCATATTGTCATAAGGGTCACGTAGTCAATTGGGGTCAAGAAGGACGTATCGTCATGAGAACATATGGTTGAGGTGGGTTAAGAAAGGCATATCGTCATAAGGTCACGTGGTCGAGGGGGATAAAGCAGGCCCTATATTCGATAGGGTTCACGTCGCCAAAGGGGTTAAAGAAGGGCGTATTGTCATGGGTCATGTGATTGATAGGAATAAAAAAAGGCGTATGGTTGAATAGGATCACGAGGTTAATAGTTCATATGATCGAGGTAATTAAAAAGGTCGAATGATAATTCGGGGTCAAGTGGTTAAAACGGGGTTATGAAGGGGTATATCGTCAGGGGGATCACGTTGTTAAGAAGGTCATGTGATCCAGGTGATCAAAAATGTCGTATGGTCATGTGGTCAAGAGGGTTAAGAAGGGTATATCATAATAGGGGTCACGTGGTCAAGAGGCTCAAGAAAGGCATATCGTGATGGGATAACGATAACTTATCCGGGGGTGAAGAATGGTGTGATTGAGAGGGACTAGAAGAACGTATGGTCAACATGGGTTACGTGGTCAAGGAGTTTAAGAAGGGCATATCTTCATGGTATCACGTATTTGAAGGGAATAAAACTATGGGGGTCATGTGATCGAGGGGTTCAAGAAGATTTATGGTTAATAGTGGTCAAGAGGTCAAGAAGGGCGTATCGTGATGGGATAATGTATTCGAGGGGGGTCAAGAGGGGGTATCGTAATGGGGGTCATGTGATCAAAGTGGATCAAGAAAGGCGTATGGTCAACATGGGTCACGTGGTCAAAGGGTTTAAGAAGGGCAGATCGCCATAATTTCACGTATTTAAGGAGGATTATGTTCCCGAACTTGATCATGTGCTCGAGGGTTTCAAGAAGATTTATGGTTAATGAGGGTCATGTGGTCAAAGGGGTCAAGAAGGGTATATCGTGATGGGTATTTTGATCGACGGGGATCAAAAAGGGCGTATGTTCAACGGGGTCAAGTAGTCAAGGGGTTTAAGAAGGGCGTATCGTTAAGATTCACGTGATCGACAGGGGCCAAGAAGGGTGTATAGTCAAAAAGGGAATATTTTCAAGAATGGTTTATCGTCCTTGGCGTCAAGTGACCGAGGGGGGTCAAGAAGGGCGTATGGTTTAAGGAGTTTACGAGGTTAAGGGGGTCATGTGATAGAGGTGAGCAAAAAGGTCATTAGGTCAAAGGGGGTCATGTGGTTAAGGGAATTAAGAAAGGTATATCATTATGGGGGTCACGTGGTTAAGGTTCACTTCGATCACATGACCCGTCATGTGGTCAAGGTATCATGCGTATGGTTTAAAATATGCTTTAACTTTTTAAAATATTTCGAATGTCGAAATAAAAAAATACGTGTTTATTTTTTTTTGTATCTGAAACACGAAAAAGAAATATTCGAAGCGATTTTATTTTTGAGTTGTAAATATGATATGGAATCACCCATATGCAAAACTGGTCCCGGTGAGACAACGGGTCCTGATGTCTTTGTCTGTCAGCCCTACGAAAGTAACTGATTGTGAGAGTAACTGTCAAACGTGATGGGTGAGTTGAGACTCAGTATTTCTCCATCGAACCTGGTATTGGTATTGGTCACGTAAGCGTGCAGTGTGTCGTCATAACGGTGATAGGATCACTCCAATTTCGATACACGTGCTATCTAGTAAAGTAATGTAAGACAATCGATTACTCATAAGAATTTATCGACAGAAATAATCAATATTTAAAATAATCCATAATTCCAAACCATCATCAATCAAAATAATAATAAATAATAAGTAAAACAATTTTTAAAAACTTAATAATAAAAATAAAATAAAATTTTATTTAAATTCAAATACCTACATAAGTAATAAAAATTAAAATTAATAATAAAAAAATAAAATAAAATGAAACAGAAAAACCCTAAATTAACTAATTAAATTAAAATTAAATAGAAATTTAATTTTACTTAATTTCTCCAGTTTAAAAAAATATGATACAATATTTCTTATTGACGCTAGAACTTTAACCGAGGTAATTAAATGAGTTTCAGTTGAAGGTAAAACCGAGGTAAACCTAAAGAGCACGTTTTAAAATATTAGCATAGAAATGAATGGATCAGGCTGAAAATTCCTATTCCAGCCAATTAACGTTCCTCCATTAATTCCTTCCGCGTCCATTCCCTTTCGATTAGCTTGAAGTTTTTGCAATTGCATTGCACTGGGCACGGCGTTGCATCTGCGAATCCGTCTGGTCGGTTGTGTTGTGTTATGTTGTATTGTGTTGTGTGCACTATGCACTCTACACGCGACCCCTCCCAGATCGAGGGTACCAACACCGAGGGCTAAACACCGACAAGACACGACACGAGGTAACCGAGATGAGATACATCACCAGACGGGAGACGTATTATTAATGGTGACAGTGGGCGACCCAAGTTGGGCGGAGTGCGCGATGCGGTCCCACTGTAGTATGTGGGCCTTATTCGCTGGTCCTCCTTCTCCTCTTCTTCCTCTTCCTCTTCTTTTCCCCTCATACTTTTCCTCTTCCTCTATTACTTCTTCATCTTTACCTCCTTCGTTTTCCTACCTTTCTTTCTTATTACCTTCCATTTGAATCTATTTCATTCCGAAATTTGTATCGGACACAAATAGTTTCATTCCGATTTAATCCGATTTAATCTGATCTAATACGCAATATAAATAAAGATGACAATTAAAGTGAATCCGTTCTAATCAGCAATCTAAACAAGATTGACAATCCTACTGTATCCGATCTGATCCGAAAACAGAGGTAATATTTCTAACCGAATGAATACGATTTAATATTGTTTAATATGATTTAATCCGATTAATGAAGTCTAATCCGGAATGGAAACATGTGTATATTCCTATCCGAATGAATCCGAAGTCGAACTAAGGATTTCTATCTGATTTAATCCTATTTAAACCGTAATCTAAATAAGGAGGAAAATCCGACATAATAAGATCTAATCCAGAATCTAAACAAGAATTACAATCTAAATGAATCCGATCTGGTGGGAAAACCGATCTATCCGAATGAATTCGATTTAATCTGGTTCAAAACGATTTAATCCGATTAAAACGGCCTAATCTGAAATCGAAATAAAAATGTCAATCCAGCGAATCGGAATTTGGATTAAAGATTCCTATCAGAATGAATCGGAAGTTGAACTGAGTGTTTCTATCCGATTTAATTGGAAATCAAGACAAGGATGACAATCCGACGTAATGGGATCTAATCGGGTCACAGAACCAAGATTTCTATCCGAATGAATCTGAAATCAAACTAAGGATACCTATTCGTTTTTATCCGATATAATTCGTCCTCTAAATAAGGATGAAAATCCGACACAACCCGATCTAATCCGGAATTTAAACAAGAATGACAATCTAAATTAATTCAATCTGATCCGAAAACAGACCTATCCAAATGAATCCGATTTAATCCGGTTTAATACGATCTAATCCCATTAAAATGATCTAATCCGAAATCGAAACAAGGATGCCAATCCAGCGAATCCGAATGCGGATTAAAGATTCCTATTAGAATAAATCCAAAGTTGAACTAACTATTTCTATCCGATTTAATCGGAAATCAGTACAAGGATGACAATCCGACATAATATGATCTAATCCGGAATCTAAACGAGAATTCCAGTCTAAAAGAATCCAATCTGGTCGGAAAACCGACCTATCCTGATGAATTCGATTTAATCTGGTTTAATACGATACTAAGGATTTCAATACGATTTAATCCGAAGTAATTCGAAGCCGAAACAAGGATGTGAATCCGATAGAATACGATCTTATCCAAGATTAAAGGGAAATCGTGTTAAAGGAAATGGTAAAAGGGAATAAGAAAGGGAAATGATGGTAATAGGAAATGGTAAAGGGAAAAGCTTAAAAGAAAATTATGACAAAGAGAAATGGTAAAGAAATATCATGGTAAAGGAAAATAGTAAAGGGAAATGGTAAAGGAAAGTGGTAAACTGTAAAGGTGAAGGATAAAGGTAAAGGTAGAGGTAAGGGTAAAGGGAAATTATGATCAAGGAAACTGAGAAAGGAAAATCATGAGAAAGGGAAATGGTAAAGGGAAATGATAAACGGAAATAGTAAAGGATAATGATAAAGGAAAATTGTAAGGGGAAATGGTAAAGAGAAATCATGGTAAATGGAAATGTTAAAGGTAAATCATCGTAAAAGGAAATGGTGAAGGGAAATGGTAAAGGGAAATGATAATAGGAAATCATGGTAAAGGAAAGTGGTAAAAGTTAAAGATAAAGGGTAAAGGTAAAGGTAAAGGGAAATAATGATGAAGCGAAATGATAAAGGGATTTTTTTTCACAGTATTATGGTATAATTTCTTTCTGAATCTTTAATTACAAGAAAATAGTCAGTAAAAAACTTTGAGTTTTGGTTTCCTCTTAATTTCATGGAGAATAATGCAAATTATCATGTTGATATGAAAGTGAACTCAGAGCTTCAATTGTGTACACGTTTCTTGTAGCACGAGACCCCTCCCTGTTCTCAAGTACAAGGCAACGAATCCTGATGTCTTTGTCTGTTGCGAGACCGTCAAACTATAGATATTGGATACCTTAAAATAGATTGTACAAATTAACTGCCACATAATGTGACACATAAGCTTTCCGGCTCAAGTAGGTCACTCGCATTTATAAACTGACCTGAGTTATGGAGAAGTATCTGCTATTGGATTAATTTATAAGCGAGAAATTATCCCATTCAAGAAGAAGATTAAAACTCGTTCGATTTGAGGTAGAGAAAAAAGTGATAAAAATCGAAATTTTACAAATTATTCCGGATAGATTCGGAAAAACCTGATTAATTCGGATTGCAAGTCTCGATTAACCGGATTGATTGGATTAATTCAGATTCATTCGGAATAACCAAAATTATTCAGATTGATAGTTAGGATTATTTCTGATTAATTCATATTGGCGGATTCATTCGGATTAAAGGTTCAGATACCTTTTGAATGGGTTTCAGATTAAATTGGATTTAAAGATTAATTCGGACTAAATCGAAATGAAACTGATTGGTTTGGATACAAATTCCGGAATGATTCCAATTGATTCGGAATGGATTTCAATCCGAAATTTTACGAATTTTTCCGGAATTAGTATCCGAACCAAACAGTTTTATTTCAATTTAATCTGAAGGAAGTTTTCAATCCGAATTAATCCAAAGCCGATTCAAAATCAATTCGAATGAATCTGTCAATCCGAATTAATCTAAACTTTCAGTGAGAATAAATTCGGCCAATCTGAATGAATCCGAACTTATCCGAATTTTTCGGAATCATTCGGATTTATTCGGATTCCTTTTGAATGGGTTTCAGATTAATTCGGATTGAAAGCTTCATTCGGACTAAATCGAAATGAAACTAATTGATTGGGATACAAACTCCGGAATGATTCGAATTGATTCGGAATTAATTTCAATCCGAAGCTTTCGCTACATGCAGACGTCCACAATTTCCCTTTTAGTGGAAAAAATGTGATTTTTTCAATATATAATTGCTGCGCACTCTTGATACATGAACTAAATTGTCACCTAGTAAATCAAATGTCAAGAGAAAAATAGGAAAGTAAAAGGGAAAGACATTCCTCTTATCGAGATGTGGTTCATATGTAACGACATAAACATTACAACATACCTATATCAGGCATCCGGATATTTTGCTTTCGTTACTCTCGCAAGACCACCAACGACAAATGTGGCAGCCTGAAAATTATACTAGTGCCACGTTGTTGCTTGTTGTACCACCGGCGACAAGAAAGATAGAGGACTCTAACTGTCAACTGGTATCGTGCTTTAGTGCCTCTGATTAGCTCGTAGGTTACGAGAGGCAATTGCAGAAAGAGAAAGAGAGAGAGAGAGAGAGAGAGAGAGAGAGAGAGAGAGATGAAATTTTTATATTTTTAAAAAGTGATGTTACTATATATCTCGAAAATATCGAACACGTTGTCGTCGAAAACCTTATTGGTACCTTTTGGAAATTTTCAAAATAAAAATATTCCTCAATAAATTATATTATTTTTCGTCTATATTTTATATTAATCTTTTATATTATTTATATTTATATTATTATTTATTTTTATATTATATTTTGTTTTATTTATATTTATTTTAATTTTCTAGCAATAAGACAGAAAGGGATAAAGATTGTTTATTCCTTTCCTATCCTTCACCTACCCCCTTCTAATTCTTTCTATCTCCATATCAATTCACATCCACGCTTACTTCTTTGAGTCTCTTCCTTTTTATCCCTTTCTATCTCTTGTCTATCTTATTATATCTTCTTCCATCCCTCTCTATCTCTTTCTATCTACTTTTCAATAACCGTTTTCTCTTATCTTTTTCAATCCCCATTTTTTTAATCCTACCTGTTCCTACCTACCTTTTGCCTATTATCGTCTATACCTTTCTATCTCCCTGTCAATAAAAATTCGCTCTTATATCTTTCAATCCTTACTTTCATATCCCTTTCTGTCTCTTTCTATCTTCTTGTAAATTACAATTTAATGTTACCTATTTCAATCTCCACTTTTTTATTCCTCCCTATCTCTCGCTTATTCTTGTCTATCCCTTTCCATATCTTTGTCAATCTCAATTCGCTCCTATCTCTTTCAATCTCCAGTTTTCTATCTCTCTCTATCTCCATTTCAACCCACATACACGCCTATCTCTTTCAAATCGCATTTTTCTATCTCCATCTATATCTCGTCTATCTCTATCTATCTCCTTGCCAATCACAATTTGCTCCTATCCCTTTCAATCCCCACATAATATATTCCTTCCTATCGCTCGCCTATTCTTTTCTATCCCTTACTATCTTCATGTCAATCTCAATTCGCTCCTATCTCTTTCAACCCCCACTTCTCTATCACTTTCAATCTCTTGTACATCCCCGTCTTTCTCTTTCAATCACAGTTCTTTCTTATCTCTTTCAATCCCCACTTTCCCTTCTCTCTCCTTGCCAATCTCAATTCGCTTTTATCTCTTTCAATATCCAGATCTCCATCCCTTTCTACCTCGATTTCAATTCACATCTACGCTTATCTCTTTAAATTCCCATTTCTCTACCTCTATCTATATCTCACCTACTACAGTGTATCTCTTTCCATCTCCACATTAATTAAAATTACTCCTATCTCTTTCAATCCTAACTTTCCTATCCCTTTCTTTCTGTCCCCTATCCCTATCCATTTCTTTCTGTCTCTTTGTTAATCACAATTCGCTTCTACCTCTTTCAATCCCCACTCCTCTATCCCTTCCTATCTCTCGCCTATTCTTGTCTATTTCTTTTTATCACTTAACCAATTTCAATTCACTCCTATCTTTTTCAATACTCGCTTCTCTATTCCTTTCTCTTTCCTGTCTATTCTTGTCTATTCCTTTCTACCATATATATTCCACTGGAAACATGTTCAAAAAATCCTTTTTTTGGAAACTGAATTTTGTCAACACTTACAAAGCTTCCTCTATGAGGAAGCAAAAAATTCGCAAATCTTTTTTATTTCTACAGATAGATTACTTGAGTGAAGGCGAACCGAGTCGATCGGCAGTGTGGGCCTTATATCCGGTGACATGCGTGCCCGCGCATCTTTATTAATCATTCCTACCGCGACCGTTAACTTGTCTTTAGACTCATATGTTAACATTGGAAAACTCAGGGTCGGCATCGATCACTCTAATTTATTTCGCAAAAAGTGAATTCATCTTTCCAAAAACTTTTTATATATAGTTACAGTTATAGTTACTCATAAATATAGACACATCGCTTTCATTTTTATAAAACTCATTAACCGTTTTAATATTGCAAAAGAAAATAATTCTAAAAGGAAATCAATGTTTTCTTAAGGAAAATTAATGTAAAGGGAAATTGTAGAAAATTTAAAGGGAAATTATGGTAAATGGAAATGGTAGGGGTAAAGGGAAATCATGGTAAACGAATAATGGTATGGTAAACACGGAAATTAAGGTAAAAGAAAACGGAAAAGGGAAATGATAAAGGAAAATCATAGAAAAGGTAAAGGGAAATGGTAAAGGGATATCATGATAACAGGAAATCATGGTAAAGCCAAATGCTAAAATGAAATAAGGATAAAGGGAGATGGTAAAGGGAGATAGTAAAGGGAAATTAAAAAGGGAAATAGTAAAGGGAAAAGGTAAAGGGAAATCGTGTTAAATGGAAATTGTGATAAAGGGAAATCGTAAACAGCAAAATTTTTAAGTAAAATCATAATAAACAGTAATAGGACAGGGAAATCATGGTAAAGGGAAGTGGTAAGGGGAAATCATGATAAAGGGAATGTCACAGGGGAATGATAATGGGAAATCATGGTAAAGAGAAATTATAGTAAATGGAAATGGTAGGGGGAAATGGTAAAGGGAAAAGGTAAAGGGAAATGTTAAAGGGAAATTTCATAAAAAATGGTAAGGGAAATCATGTTAGAAGGAAATGGTAAAGGGAAATTAGAGTAAATGGAAATTATAAGGGGAGATGGTAAAGGGAAATCATAATAAAGGGAAATGGCATAAGGAAAATGGTAAAGGTAAATGGCAGATTCATTAGAGTGGTACTTATTTTTCTCATGATAGTAAAAATTGTCAATCAACTTTTCTCTTTATATTTTTTGAATGGAACAACTCTATATGCTGAATACAGAAAAATCACTTTCAGGTAATTACTAAAATCATGGAATTAGCTTTAAATCACTCCGAGCTTCAGTAATTCATCATTTCTTGAACTATTGGCGTCTTGTCTTTCTCTGATTGATCAAACTAAAAATCCGAAAAACAAGAAATCGAGAGGGAAGAGAGAATGAGAGAGAGTGGCATTCTCGCGTAACCATGCAACCTTTCACGTGGCAAGTGCAGTCTTCCGGTGAATTATTATCCAAGACTCGATTGGTGTACTTGTCAGAATAGAGGGAAATTTATTGTACGTCACTTCAACGCGTCAAATACGCACGAGAAATTGATAGTCATGCTTGGTTTCACGCTGTGAAAAGCGGTCATGTTTTCTCAATGAAAATTAGGGTGGTCATAAGAAAATTAAAAAAGAAAAACGATTCAAAAAATAAAAATAAAAAAAAAAGAATACAGAAAATAAGTAGTAAAAATTCTTAGTGGATTTTTTTCGAATTTCTTTGGTTTCATTCCCCTATCTTGATGGAATGGCCATAAAAATGATATCCACCAAATTTGAGGAAAATCGGTTATCTTTGACTCTATACGATAAAATTATGATATTTAAATTAAGGTGAAAGTACTTGCATTCTTTTGAAATGGCTTTGATTTCCTTTAGTATCACTTAAAATCAGTTAAAATCCTTTAGGAAATTTTAAAATCTTTGAAATATTGTGAAGTTCGAATTACTTCTGATTAATTCGGATGAACCGAATTCATTCCGATTCATTTGCACTGATTTTAAATTGTCCTCGGATAAGAATAGCATATTAAATTGAATCTAATATTTAATCTCCTCCAAGATCAGTAACACAGCAATTAGGGCTATGCATTGTATTGTTAAAAACAAAACTCAACCTGCTGATGCACAATAAACAGTGATTTTCTGAACACTGAACATAACAATGCAGGGAAAAGTCTTGCAAGATTGAAAAACAGCAGAAAATGCATCCGAAGACAAGATCTCGATAATTGTGCGAACATGCGTATAAAATGATAGAGAAAGAGGGTGCGGGGTAATTGTCTTATGTCTATGTTATGTGCACTTGTGTATGTAATAATGTGTAATTGTGTATGTAAAGTGTAATTATGTATGTGATGTGTAATTGTACATGATTGTATAAATGTATGGATGTCATGATTTTATAGATGTTATAGTTGTATCTAAAAGTTTGAAATGTTTGAAAAATGTATGGTTCGGACGCAAAAAATCTGTTTGTTTGTATAGAAGCAACAAAAATTGTTGGTTGTGCTTTAAATGAATTTTCTTGGTTCAAGAAAAGGTTTGTTGAAAGAAGCAAGATTTGGTTGGCACAAACAATTTTTGTTGCTTCTGTAGCAACAACACAAAGTTTTGTTGTCTGAACCAAAAAGTTTTCTCAGTGGCAGTGTATAGATGCTATAGTTGTGCCTAGATGTTATGAATGTATAGATGCTATGGATGTATAAATCTATCGATGTATGGATGTATATATATGGGTATGCACATATAGATATGTATGCACCTATGGATAATGTATGGATGTCTGGGTGTGGGAATACATTGTTGTGACTCTACCCGAGACTATGTTTGTGTTGATACTGTGTATATGCATATTGCATAAATAATATGTGTAAGGACAGTCAACAACACAAGACAAGGTGAGCTAAGCTAAGCAATAATAAGCCATAAGCGCAGTCTCTGCATAGAATGCCGGGTAATGAGGTGGAGTCGAGCTCAGTCTGGCCGCACCCTTACCTTCCTTTACTTTACCTCACCTTACTTTAGTGCGATGCACGCGGCAGACCCACCTCTGCTACAACGAGATTACGACATCGCGGATTTACCACCCGACGATGCTAATGGAATTAGTCATAGAATATTGAGTTAGGGATGAACATTGTTAAATTCGGCGTGGAGAGATAAAGATGCATGTGTTTTATTTTGATGCAGGTCTTTTCATCAACTGAAGCTGAGAAGAGAACAGAAAAGAAAAGCTATGACAGCAAAGTTAGCTGTTATCAAGCTGAAATTGTCATATCAGTTCGATCTGCAACGATATTCATTTGATGATAAAGGATTATCAATAATAGGACAAGGAACCTTTAAAAATTGGCTACTAGTCGATTCTCATGGTGGAACAATGATAAAAGTATAAAAATAGTGGTTTTTTGCGTTTATTTCTTTTCCCTTTGCCATTTCCCTTTACCATTTTCATTTAACATTTTTCTTTACACTGATTTCTCTTTACCATAATTTTCCTGTAACATTTCCCCTTACTATTTCCAATTTCCACTTCAATTTACCATTTCCCTTTACTATCTCCCTTTTCTATTTACCTTTACAATGATTTGCCTTTCCCATTTTCCATTACCGTGATTTCCCTTTACCCTTTTCCTTTCCGTTTCCTTTTCCATTTCCCTTTACAATTTTCCTATAACATTTCCCTATAACAATTTCCTTCACCATTTCCCTATAACAATTTCCTTCTCCATTTCCCTTTACCAATTTCCTTTACCATTTTTCTTTAATGTAATTTCCCTTTACTATTTCCCTTTACCAAGATTTCCATGTACCATTTTCATTTACTCTAATTTCGCTTTATCATTTTCCTTTAAATTTTCTCTTAATTTTTCTTAATTTCTTCGTTTCCATAGTTTCCTTCTACCATTTTCCATTACCATGATTTTCCTTTTCAATTATCCTGTACCATTTCCATTTACAATGATTTGTGTTTCCTATTTTCCATTCCTATGATTTCCCTTTCACGTTATGGGAAAATGGCAAAGGGAAATGGTAAAAGAAAATGGTAAATGGATTTGATGGAAAAGGTAAAAGGTAAAGGTAAAGGGGAAAGGGAAATTTTGGTAAAGAGAAATCATGGTAAATAGGACGTGGTAAAGGGAATTGGCAAGGAGAAATAGTAAAGGAAATTGTTAAAAGGAAATGGTACAGGAAAATGGTAAAGGGAAATTATGGTAATGGAAAGTGGTGAAGGTTAATTTCCCTTACTGTTTCTCTTTATCATTTCCCTTTACAATGTCCCTTTACCATTTTCCTTTTACCATGATTTCTTTTTACTATAATTTCCCTTTACATTTTACTTTCCCATTTTTCTTTACTAAGATTTTCCTTTAAAATTATTTCCCTCTTCTATTTACTTTTACCATGATTTCCCTTTCCCCTTTTCCTTGACAATTTACCTTTCTTTTTTGAGTGAAAAAAAGATAACTTCGAATATCGGGGAATACAATCGTGTGCGTTCCTTTCTATATTTTATTTTTATTTTTATTACAGATGCAATGCGATAGTCTCTAATTTTACGGGCCGCGCGAGTAACCGGGCCAAACAGGCCATCGAATAGTCGGACCGGAAATGGGGTGAAATGAGATCTTGTGTCGCGATTTCCGGCACGCCCAGAGATCCTTAAGTGCCTCGGGTCTTAATAATTATCACAGGAAAAAATTAAAATAAAACATTCACTCCACTTGTGACAATGCATCATACCGAATTATAATTTCGAATAATTGAAAGATGATTCACTGAGCGAAAGGTATTCCTCTTTTTTTAATTTGCATCCACGCACTGAATTAAATTATGAAGGGAACATTTTGCGACTACTTAAAGTACCTGAAAGTTTAACGAAATTTCGCCAAATATCTTCAAATTTCTTTAGATTCTATAAATAAGTCAATCACTGGTAAAAACCTTTAAATTTTCTGAAAATCACAATTTTCATAAAAATCCTTGAATTCGCTTGAAATCCATTAATACTTCTAAAATATCAAAAAATACAAAGTTCGTATTCTCTATCTTTATATAAACTTTTCTTAATTTTATTTATTTTTTGACAAACATATTTTTATTTTGTACTGTTTTCAATACTAATTTTATTTTTTTACATTGCGTACTTCAAATTTAACGTTTTATTTTACATATTTTACATTTTGGATTCAACAAAACCAAAAACATGAAGAATAGTAGTCATTTCTGTTAAAAATATTTTTTTATTTGACCTTCAGTTGACCTTGATTAAGATTTGATGGGCTTAATAGAACACTGGATTCGGATTCGGCGACCCAAAAAACGTAAGGAATAATAGTCATTTCTACTAGAATAAATTTTATCTAGATTTGACCTTCAATTGACCTTGATTAAGACATGGTGAGGTCAATCGGAAAACAGATTTGTAATTAGCAACCCCAAAAAAATGAAGAATAGTACTTATTTCTGCTAAAAATATTGTTGTTTTTTATTTGACCTTCAATTGACCTTGATTAAGACATGGCGAGGTCAATCGGAAAACAGATTTGTAATTAGCAACCCCAAAAAAATGAAGAATAGTACTTATTTCTGCTAAAAATATTGTTTTTTTTTATTTGACCTCCAATTGACCTTGATTAAGACATCATGGGGTTAATCGGACACCGAATTCGGATTCAGCGACCTCAAGAACGTGAGGAATAGTAGTAATTTCTGTTAAAAATATTGTTTTGTCGATTTTACCTTCAATTGACCTTGATTAAAACATGACAAGGTTAATCGGATACTGGATTCGGATTCAGCGATCCCAAGAACATGAGGAAGATTAGTAATTTCTGCTAAAAATATTGATTTGTCGATTTGACCTTCAATTGACCTTGATTAAGAAATGGTTAGGTCAATCGGAAAACATATTTGTAATTAGCAACCCCAAAAAAATGAAGAATAGTACTTATTTCTGCTAAAAATATTGTTGTTTTTTATTTGACCTCCAATTGACCTTGATTAAGACATCATGGGGTTAATCGAACACCGAATTCGGATTCTAATTTCTGTTAAAAATATGTTTTTGTCGATTTGTCCTTCAATTGACCTTGATTGAGACATGGCAAGTTTAATCGGACACCGGATTCCGGCTCAGTATACTGAAAAACATAATATGTACCACCTTTTTGGAATAAGCACTTTTTTCCTATTGTGTGCCTGTATTATTTATTAAATAAACCGATTATTGCAAAATCGTCAACTGATGTGAATCCTCCCCCCTTAAATCATGTTTGAAATGAATATATAAATTATTAATTATTATAGTTAATTATTAAATAATAATAGTCACTTTGCTTTACTCCATCTGTTGCTACTGTATAAGTAGTCCGACAGGCAGAAAGCAACTAATCCGAGATTTTATAATTTCCTCCACTCGTGGTCAGTAATAATCGTTACGGACGCCAATTGACGATAATTCAAGGTACCTCGACTGGTAGCGACGATAACGATAACGATAACTAGGTGTGGACAGGGCTTACACTCAATAGTCGATAAGGAAAGATCGACGAGCTGCAGAAGTTTCTTCTGAGTATATCAAACTTCTCGAATTTCATAATGTATTTCTACATTAGATTCTATCAATTTTTATTATTTTAGTATTTTACGAAAAATAATGTTTTCATATTTAACAAAAAATAAATATCTATGTATTTTATTTAAATAGCATTTTTACAAGAAATAAAATATTTTATTAAGGAAACAGGAAATAAAATTGCCATTAAGGAAACGGATTTTTCTAAATTTACTAAAATAGAGTAAAAAGAGAATTGATTTGACTCAAATTGATTGGAATTGAATAAAATTGAATTGAATTTATTTAAATTTATGTAATTGAATATTTTGTATAATGTAATTGACTAAAATTGAATATAATTGAGTAGAATTGAATAGAAATAAAATAATATATAATGAAATTGAAAAAAAATTTTATTGGGTCATTGGAATTCGATTTTATTGAATATAATTTACTGGAATCGAATAAAATATGATGGATTAGAATGGAAACCAATTGAATGGAATTGAATGGTCGGAATTTCATGGATTTTATATGTAATTTAATTGAATGAAATTGAATTGTCACGAACGGAATTGAAAATAATTCAATGGATAAATTGAATGGAATTGAACGAGCGGAATTTTATGGAATATAGTTGAATATAATTTAATCTAGTAATTTTTACAGGACAGCTTTTGCATAAAAAAAAATTTTTTATGAGAGCTGTGGTAGTAATTATTTCATCAGAGACGTACCTCAGTCCCGTTAAATTTACCGTACTTGTAATTTGGCAATTACCGGTAATCAAGCCTGAATTACCGTCATTATAACGCGTAAATTATGAAGCCGAGTTACATCTGAGTCTAGTTACTTTGATATCAATAAAATCATGTATAAATATTTCATAATTTCAGGCTTAATTAATATTTTTCTGCAGACTTTCTTTTCTCACGTTGAAACTTGATCCTAATCACGTTTTCCGTCACGTTTTCAACGAAGACAAGGATGTTATTAAAAAATTATTATTGTAAGCAGCTCTCCATATTCTTGTGGAAAATTAAATAAGTAATTAACAAGAAATTCTAATATGTAATATTGAAGTTAATTCAGAGAATTTGAACATTTTTTGGGGATATTAATCAATTTTAACAAATTTCCAGAGATTGTAGAAAAAAATAATTAATTTTAATGGAATTTAAAGAAATTGTATGAAATTAAATATAATTTAATTCAATTTAATAAAATTTACTCCAGTCGAACAAAAATAAAATGAATTTGAGTGGAATTCAATGAAATTGATTGGAATTAGATCCAATTGAACTATACGGAATTGAACATGATTGAAAATAATTCAATGGCTAAATTGGATGGAATTTAATGGGCGGAATTTTATGGAATTTTATTGAATGTAATTATAATAAGTACTAGAAAAGTAATGAAGTATAATAGATTTGAATCAAATTGAATCAAATTTAATAGAATTGAATCGAATTGAAAAAGTTTAAGGTACAAAATATGATACTGCAAAATAAGTAACAAAATAAGCCGAAAATTTTGTACCTAAAATTGCTAAGGAATAATATCCAAAAATAATGCCCAAATTATAAAAAACATAATAAAACACAAAAATAATAATTTCGAAGATTCCAAGAGATTTTAAAATATTTTATAAAATTGAATAGGTTTTAGAAAATTGCAAGAAAATTTCAATCTTAACAAATTATCAAGGATTTCAGAGAAAATCGCATTAAATAAAAGAATAATTAAATAGAATTTAATTATATTGAATAAAATTGAATTTAATTGATTGGATTTGACCAAATTGAACAGAAGTTGCTCAACTTGAATAAAATTAAATGGAATTGTTTAAAATATTATATAATCATATTTAATAAATTAAATTAATAACAAGTACATAATAAATATACAATATCAGTTGAGTTGAATAAATTAAAATTAAATTTAAGTTAAAATTTAATTTAAGAAATTAAAATTAATTTATTAAAATTTAATAAAATGGAATACAATTGATTGTATTTGTTTAAAATTTAAAGGAATGGAAGTTACTGATATTGAAGGATATTTTATAGTTAAATCGAATTTAATCGGATAGAATAGAATTCAGAGGAATTTAATGGGACGAAATTTCTTAAAATCGTATAAAACCGCATGGAATTACATAGAATTAAAAGGAAATTAATAGAATTGAATTCAGGTGAATTAATTATAATTGAATTGTTTGAAATTTGACTAAATTGAAAGTAATAAAGTAAGTTTATTAAAACAAATTATGCACTAATTTCTAATACTTATGTAAAATTATAGGGCTGATTAAATTAAAGGGCTGGATGGAAAAAATGTTTATGAATACATAAAGTTTCACAGGGAGATCTACAGACCGCCAAGCGCTGCTTAACTTGAGAAATCAGACGAGAATCTTTAAACAATTTCACATGTCCACTTGGAAAATTTAATTTCATTTGCAGACATGTTTTCTATTACGAATTTGAATTATTTTTCCGTTTATGTTAATTTAAAAAAATTTTTTTTTACTTAAAAACTGCTTTTACAAACTTTAAGTCTCTAAGAGATTATATAATTTTAATGATAGAAAATAAGTTTGAATAGATTTTTAAAAAAGAAATTTCGAAATATTTAAAAATATTATTGAAGATTACTGAAAATAGGTTTCTCAGGGTTTCAAATAATGGAAAAGATTTAAAGAGATTTAAAAATATTTTGTAAAATTGAATAGAATTTACTAACATTGTAATGGAATTGAATATAATTGAGTGGAATTGAATAGAATTGAATAAAACTGAAATTAAGGAATTATATTTTACTAAATTTACTCAAATAGAATAAAAAAATAATTAATTTGACTTGAATTGGTTGGAATTGAATAAAATTGAATTTAATTTACTGAAATTTGTCTAATTGAACATTTTATAGAATGTAATTGTAAGTAATTGAAAGGAATCGCAAAAAATTTAACGAAGTGTAATGGAATTAAATAAAATTGAGTGCAATTGAAATGAATTGAATAAATCTGAAATTAAGGAATCATATTTTACTAAATTTACTCAAATAGAATAAAAAAATAATTAATTTGACTAAAATTGGTTGGAATTGAATAAAATTGAATTTAATTTACTATAACTTGTCTAATTGAATATTTGATAAAATTTAATTGAATTTAATTGAAAGGAATTGCAAAACATTGATCATAGTGTAATGGAGTTTAATGAAATTGAACATAATTGAGTGAAATTGAATTAAATTGAAAAGATTTCAATTTAATGAAACGTAATTTTGTGGAATTGAATTTAATCATATTAAACGGAGTTCTAAATACAATATAAAATGTAGAATAAATTAAAACTGGTTAGAATGAAAAATTTCACTCGAAAATAAAATAAAATATAATATAAAGTAAAAAAACAGTTTTACTATTTTCAATAAATTTTTAATTTTGTGGAGGTGTCCTTCTTTCCTTATTGAGAAAACCGCGACTTATCGATTGGACATTAGATCGTGCGTTGCCGATGTTATTGGCATGACGGGGTCAATTATTATGCGCATCGGGTAAACCGCCCCCTCCCCCTCACCTGATCATCATTTTTCTCTCATTCTCCGCGCTATCCCTTCCACGCTGTTTTCTTCTTCTTTTTTCGACATCCTACATATTCATGCGCATACTATATGTCGATCCATCCGTCCGTACGTTTGTCCGTTTATCCGCTAGACTCCTATCCGTCCACCTACTCCAAAGTTGCAGACTCGGATTTGCAAAAATATAAACAAACAAGTATTTTTACCACTTTTGTTTCTCGGATATTTCCCATGACAAATTGAAGGGAATTCATTCAAATGTATAGTCCAATAATTTGAATTAAACTAAATTAAATTTAACAAAATTGACTAGAATAGAATGGAATAGAATAGAATAGAATAGGATAGAATTGAATTGAATTGAATTGAATTTAAAGTTTTTGAATTGAATTGAATAGAATATCACTAATTCAAGTGAATTGTATAGAATATAATTCAAGGGAAAAGAGAATTGAAAAGATAATTTTATAAAATTGAATAGAGTTTACTATTTGAATGAATCAAATTGAAGAAAGGGAATAGAAATGTAACTGAAATTTTGCTAAATTAAATTTTATTACATTGAATTCAATAAAATTGAATTTAAATGATTGGAAATTATTAAATTAACTAAATTGAATAGAATGGAAAGAATTTTATTGGAATGTCTTATAATTTTTGGAAGTGAATTGAATAGTATTAAATAAAATTGAATTGTATGTCTGAAAGACTATTTAGTATCTCTGGTAATTGTCTTTTTATTTAATTAAATATTAAATTTAATTGATTGAAATTGTTTTAAATTGAATAGTATTAAATAAAATTGAGGTAAATTAAATGAAATTGAAGAATTGATGGGAATTGAATTAAGTGAAATTCCATGAATTTGAAAAGAGTGAATTGAATATAATTGGAAAAATGTAAACCAATAAACTCTACTTTTGTGAAATTGATTTGAATCGTATTAAATAAAAATCAAAATTAAATTTAATGGAATTCTATTAATCAAAAAGAATTTAATTGAATCAAGTTCATAAGAATTGAATAAAATTCGAGATAGTCGAAGAGAATTGAATAAAATTCTATTAAATAAAAAAAAATTTCAAGTGAATTCTATAAAATTCACCTCCTTGAATTGAATTCCATTCAATTCATCAAAATTTAATGGAATTTCGAATAATTTTATTAAATTAAAAAAATTAATAAACTTAAATAGAATTATTAATAGAAAATTAATTGTTTCTTATAATTTCCGACAAGATTTCTTATTTTGTTCTACAAACTCAATCCGGTACATAATTGAATTTCTTTTTATACTTTTATCTCCTTATCTTGCAGAATCTTAAAGATGAGACTATTCTCACTTCCTTAGTGTCACTAAAAAAAAAGTGGTATCGCGAAAGCCAAAGGTGATTATGGAAAAATTTCTTCTCTTGCCTTACATGGCTCGCTATTCACGCGGGAGTAATTCAATTCATAACGAGCAACACGTTTCCAGTTTTCATCCGAACTTTCTCATTCACAGTAAGCTATAAATTACCTGTATAGGTAATATATGGAAAATATAGGAAGCTAAAAATTACTTAGTTGATAATTTACCAAAAATTTCATAAAAGACCCAAACTTTTATAAATTACCAAAAATTTCAAAAAAGATCAAAACTTTCATAAATTACCAAAATTTTATAAAGTTTTACAAATTTTTTACTTTACCTAAAATTAAAATTTGAACAAATTTTCTACATTGCTAAAAATTTTTTAAATTTTGAAACTTTTCGGTAAATTACCATACAGTGAAAAAAGTATTTTTAAGAATGTCTTACATTACCCAAAATTACACAAATTTGAAGAATTTTCTAAATTGCTGAAAATTAAAAAAATGTTGGGAATTAAGAAGTATTAAGTCTATTTTTACTTTATTAATTACAGAACGATAAGATTTAATTCGTCGGCGCCCCCATCCGATTAGAATCGCGTCAAGCACTGCTTAACTTGAGTGATTGGATGAGAATCCTTAAACAATTGCACATGTCCACTTGGACAATTTAATTTAATTTTCAGACATGTTTTCTGTTACTAATTAGAATTATTTTTTCGTTTATTAAAATTTCCAAAAATTTTATTTTATACGTACAAACTGCTGTTGTAAACTTTAAATCTCCATGAGATTATATAATTTTAATGATAGAAAATAAGTTTGAATAGATTTTTAAAAAAGAAATTTCGAAATATATTTAAACATTCTCGAAGATTACTGAAAATGAGTTTGTCAGAGTTTCAAATAATTGAAAAGATTCCAAGAGATTTTAAAATATTTTGTAAAATCGAATAGGTTTTAGAAAATTACAAGAAAATTTCAGTCTTAACAAATTACCAAGGATTTCAGAGAAAATCGAATTAAATAAAAAATAGTTAAATAGCATTTAATTATATTGAATAAAATTGAAAAAGATGAAATTTAATTGATTGGATTTGACAAAATTGAACAGAAGCGTTAAACTATTTCACATGTCCACTTTGACAATTTAATTTCATTTGCAAACACGTTTTCTATTACTAATTAGAATTATTTTTTCATTTATTAAAATTTTCATAAATTGTATTTTATACGTATGCAAATTATCGGTAAATTGTAGATTTTTAATCAATTTCGCGTAATTTTAGTTATTTTACCATAAATTTCAAAATGTATCGTACATTTACGGTAAAATTATCATAGACTGCAAAAAGTATTTCCATCATTTCCGGAAATCGACAAAGTTATTCCTTAATTTCTTTAAAAATTAAATAAGTAAATAATAAATAGTACATATAAAGTAAATAATAAATAAACAATAAAATAATTCATGGTAAAGGATTTCTGACTATTTGAGTTAGTAATAAACTACTAATAATTAATATTTAATTACTTGATTTAGATTGCGAAAGTAGAGGAAAATTCTGTTTTAAGGCCAATTAAGACTTACTTGAACCCTACCCTACCTTACCGACATTTTTTCTCTTTTTTTGAAAAAATAAAAAAAAAATGTTAAAAATTTTTTTTATAAATGTCAATACTTAGGACCAGATAAACATACCTTAATGCTTTAGCTTCAATTATAGAAATTTTCAATTTGATATCTCACTAAATGCAGAAATATAGTTGCCGAGAAAATAATGTCGGTAAGGTAGGGATCGGGTAAGTCTTACATGGCCTTAATTTGAAAAAACTCTTCTCCTCTGTCGATACAAGAAACTGAAATAAAATTTCATCAAGATATGTATTATTTTCTTTTGCTGAAACTGTATTTATGTTAAATGGGTAAGTATCGTGGTTAAGGACTTACCGAGCATTTTGCTGAGATCGGCATTGTGAAGATCGGGATTCTCGTCGGCCAATTTCTTGCGCTCGACCTTTGCCCAGACCATGAAAGCGTTCATCGGTCGCCGTATGCGTTGCTCTTTTAAACTCCTTTGGGCGGAACTGCCAGGGTGGCACATTTTGACGCCAGTCGGTATAGCCGAAATACCCTGTTGGTAGTCCAAGGAGGTCCCGGAAGCTAACCAGGACATGTCGTCCAATCGCTGCTGTACTGGACCACTCAGCATCCCCGGAATCTGATACAAAAATTTTTTCTTTTTTTCAAATTTAATGGGAGCCCTCGCAAAAGTTTCAGATTGAAATTTATTCCGAACCAATCCGAAATTTTCCGAATCATTCCGAAGCCCTTTCAAAATCAATCCGAACCTTTAATCGTAGTGTATCCGAATGAATCCGGTCAATCTGAATTAATCAAAATTAATCCTATCTTTCAAACCGAATGATTCTAAAAAATTCAGATAAATTCGGATTCCATCGAATTGATCGGATTTATTCTAGTTGGCAGTTTGGATTAATTCGGATTCATTCGAATTGACTAGATTCAGTCGGATTCAATCAGATTCCAGGTTCAGATTAATTATGAATGAGTCCGGAAAGTCGGAATCAATCCGAAATATCAATCCTAATGAATCGGATTAATCCGATTGTGAATAGATCAAGTCTATTCGAATGTATCCGTATGAATACAGATAATTCTGAAAAAATCAGGTTCTTTCGGATTGACCGGATTTTTTCTAAACAAATCTAATATTCTATTCTAATCCGAGGAGAATTCAAAATCAATGCTAATGAATCAGAATGAATTTGGTTCATTTGAATTAATCAGAACTTTGAATCCGAATAAATTCGGCCAATACTATTCGATCAAAACTTTCAATCCTACTGACTCCGGTCAATCCAAGATATACAATCCAAATGTGAATAAATCCAGTCTATTCGAATTTATCCGTATGAATCCTGAATATTCGGATAAAATCAGTTTCCTTCGGATTGACCGGATTTATTCTAATCAAGTCTATTATTCTACTCTAATCCGAGGGACATTTAAATTCAATCCGAATGAACTCAGTTAATCCGAACTAATCAGAATTTATCCGAATTAGTCAAAATCATTCGGATTCATTCGGATAGACCTGACTAATCTGGTAAATTTTAATCCAACCAATTAATTCCTGAATGCTTTCTTCGGATTAGATCGGAATGAAATTGTTTGATTTATCTGATTAATCCGTTAAATCCGAATCTACCCGATTGATTCCGAAAGATTCGAATAAATTTGGAATCTTACGGATCCATTCCAAGTTTCAACCTGAATTAATAAGAATTAATCATAACTTTCAATCCAAATGATTCCAAAAATATCGGATAAATTCGGATTCATTTATATAGACCGGATTTATTCTACAGGGAAGTTTGGATTAATCCTGATTCATATGAATTGACCAGATTCATTCGGATTCATTTAGATTACAAGTTCGTATTAATTTTGAATGAATGTCAGAATGAATTTCCACTCGAATGATTCCGGTCAATCCGATTTGATCCGAAATTTTAATCCTAATGAATCCGGTCAATCTGAATTAATCAGAAGTTATTCGAACTTTCAATCCGAATAATTTCGGTCAATCCGAATTTATCAGATTTTATTCAGTTAATCCGATCAATCCGAATGATTCTAAAAATTTGGAATTTTATTGAATGCAACTGTAATAAATGTGAGAAAGGTAATGCAGTATAATGCAATTGAATAGAATTGAATAGAATTTAATATAATTGAGTCCAATTGAGTAGAATCGAAAGAAATTTAATGGTACGAAATAAAATTTGGTGTATTTGAACTGAATAATATTAAATGTAATTGAATTGAATTGAATTTTACTAAATTGAATGAAGTAAAGTAATTTTATTAAAACAAATTCTCAAATAATTTCTAATTATTGTGTAAAATTAAAGAGCTGATTAAATTGAAGAGTGGGATGGAGAAAATGTTTATGAATTCATAAGTTTCACAGTAATTTCAAAATATTTTTCACAATTAAAAAAAATCCTTTCAGTTATTTCCATAGATTTCAAAAAATTCATACGATTTCCAAAGATTTAAAAACATTATAATATTCTGCGAAAAGCTTTTCAATCATATGTAAACGAATTTTAATGTTTCAAATTATCATTATTGGAATGATAAAATTCAGTCCACTTGGACAATTTAATTTGCAGACATGTTTTCTATTACTGATTCGAATTATTTTTCCGTTCATGAGAATTTTCAAAAATTTTATTTAAACGTAAAAACTGCTTTTATAAACTGTAAGTCTCTAAGAGATTATATAATTTTAATTATACAAAATAAGTTTAAAAAGATTTTTCAAAAAGAGATTTCAAGTTCAGATTAATTCTGAAAATTCGGATTGACCGGATACATTCGGATTCATTCAGATTGCATGTTCGAATTAATTTTGAATAAGCTTGGTATTAATCGGATTAATCTGGTAAATCCGAATCCATCGGATTGACTCCGATAGATCCGGATAAATTCGGATTAATACGATTCGTCCGATTTATTCGGATTGAAAGTTTCGATTTATTTTGATTCATTTTAATTGTCCGGATTTATTGATTCGTTCAGATTTATTCGTATTGAAACCCGTTGAAAGTCATTCCGAATAAATCCAGTCAATTTGTTTTAATCAGAATTAATCCGGTCAATCAGTATGCCCCCTAAGTTATCCGAATTTTTTTGGAATCATTCGGATTGATTCGGATAGACTGAATTTATTAGGATTGTAAGTTCGGAATAATTCCGATTAATTCGGATTAATTTTGCATGGGTTTCGAATAATTCGGATTGAAAAATTTCGGATTGAAACTGTTTGGCTCGGATACAAATTCGGGAATGATTCAAAAAATTTCGGATTGATTCGGAATGAATTTCAATTCGAAGCTTTTGTTAGTGAAGTACAGTTAATTATTTTTCAATATGAATTAAAATTTTAAAAAATAGTAAAATTGCAAGAATTGAAAGTTTTGAGAAACAATAAAGAGGATAAAGGTTATAGGAAGAGAGAGAGAGAGAGAGAGAGAGAGAGAGAGAGAGAGAGAGAGAAGGGCATCTCAGGTTAGCTGAAGAGAGACGGTTCGTTGATGTTACGTGCGGAGGCTGTATCCTGGAACCAAATTATCCGGGACCTCTTACGTATTTCTTATATCGTGCGAATCAAGCGGGTGCATTCTTGGTCGTACTTCTTCCCCTTCTCTACATTCTCCACTCTCTTCCCTGTTGCAATTTAACTTATTGAACTTACCGGTATAATCTGAGTGTCGATCGGCATCGAACTCTCGTTTCCATCGATATTAGAATCGATGTCAAACGCTCTCGAAGTTGACGTCGAGTAGAGAGAAGAGTGGAGTGCCAGAAGACCCGGAGAACCTCCATAACTGCTGACTGGTGGAGGCGTTACTTCTCCCCGCTCGTAATTGTCGAGCATTCTGAAACAGAATTTTAATCTTTAATAATTTCGTTTTCCGGAAAAACTGCCGAAAATCTGAACCCTCAGATTTTATTTAAACTCCGTTTACATTATTTAACGTTTTACAAATATTTAATTATATTGAGACGTTGATTACGAATACGATAGGGAAAAATGTGGCAAATTTGATTTTTATGTTTAATTCCCTTTCCTAAAATTAGCCCTTACCGTTTCCCTTTATCACTTTCCTTTACCGTTTCCCTATAACATTTCCTTTTACCATCTCCTTTTACAATTTCCCTTTAATATTACCTTTTCCCATTTTCCTTCACAATTTCCAACTACTATTCCTCTTTACCTTTTACCTTTACCATTTTCATTTACCATTTCCCTTCACGATTTCCCTTTACTATTTCTTTTTACCATTTCCCTTTAACATTTCTTTTTACCTTTTACCTTTACCATTTTCATTTACCATTTCCATTTACTATTTCCGTTTACAAATTCTATTAACCATTTCCTATTACCATTTCACTTTACTAATGTACTAATTCTACTAACCATTTACTTTTACCATTTCCATTTACCATTTTCCTTTACTGTTTCTCTATAAAATTTCCTTTTACCATTTCCCTTTACTAATTTACTTATTCTACACACCATTTTCTTTTACCATTTTCCTTTACATATTCCCAGTAAAATTTCCTTTTACTATTTCCTTTTACCATTTCCTTCGACTATGATTTCCGTTTTTCCATAATTTTCCTTTACTAAAGGAAATTATAAGGAGAAAGGTTAAGAGGATTTGTTAAAGATAAATGGTAAAGGGAAATCATGTTAAATGGAAATGGTAAAGAGTACTATTTAAAAAAGAGTATTAAACAAAAGTTGTAGATCCCATAGAAATATACATTTTTTGTTCCAAGCATTCTTTTTGACCAGTCATAGTTTTCGAGAAAATCAGTGATACATCGATTTTCATAAAAAAAAAAGCATGGTGAACGGAAATGGTAAGGGGAAATTATAATAAAGGGAAAAGCTAAAGAAAAATCATGGTAAAGGAAAGTAGTAAAGAGAAATGTTAAAGGGAAATGGTAAAAAGAAATTGTAAAAGGGAAATGGTAAAGGGAAATTGTGGTAAAAATAAACATTAAAGGAAAATGGTAAAGCGAAATCGTAATGGGAAATTATGGTGAAAGTAAGTAGTAAGAGGAAATGGTAAAAGTAAACTTTAAATAAAAATGTGAAAGGGAAACTGTAAATGGAAATGGTAAAGGGAAAATTAAAGAAGTACGGTAAAGGAAAATGTTAAATGGCAATGGTAAAGGGAAATGGTAAAAGGAAATAGTAAAAGGAAATTTTAAATGAAAATGTTAAATGAAAATGGTAAAGGGAAATGGTAAACGAAAATCATAGTAAAGGTAAATGATAAAGGAAAATCTGGGTAAAAGGAAATGTTAAAAGAAAACGGTAAATGGAAACGGTAAAAGAAAATGTTAAATAGAAATGGTAAAGGGAAATGGTAAAAGTAAATTTTAAAGGAAAATAGTAAAGTCAAATAATCAAAGGAAATTATTTAAAAGGAAAATGATAAAGTGTACTCTATATTAAAATTATAATTAACCCACCTGAAGGTAATTTTTATTGCAGGCAATATTTCATACAAATACCCCACTAACACTAACAGTCCGAGTAATCGTAAAAAATTATTATAACTTGAATAGATGATATAAAAATATCTTAAAAAAAACTTTTACTGTTAAAACTTCATTGTCTTTAAACAGTGTAAAATATAAAAACCAATTCTAATTCATTAAGCGTTATGTTAAACGTTCACCTTACCCAGAAATCGTAGTAAATATTACAATCCTTTCTTTCTGTAATTAATTTCTAGTTAAAATTATCAGAATTCTCGTTATTCTAATCAGAATTTTTTTTGACTGTGAAAAGATAGAAAGAAAGAAGGATAGAAAGAAAGGAAAAAAGAAAGGGTATATATATATATATATATATATATATTATGTATAAAGAAGCGTGAAGAGTCCCGGAATGGTCTGTGCTACGAGGCCGATTGATCTGTCAACCCCGTTAGGGAAAAAGAGTTGATCGACATGAATGAACCATTCAAGGCCACCTAATGGAATTCCCACGATTGTCCTTAAGGCATAATGCGACCGTGGTAGGTATAATCGTACGAACAGCTGTCTCGTGGACGTCTGTCTGTGTGTTCACATGAATATCTTCACATCAACTTGCAGAGACTCACCGACACAGAGGCACGTGCCAACCGACACACGTGAGTGGCTGTAAACAAACCTATGGGACGCCACATGTATAATTGTATATGTTTATGTTTGCGGTTGTGTGTGCTTCTATTTATGTATGTTTGTGTATATTTGTGTGTGTGTTTATGTGTGTTTATGTGTGTATTTGTGTGATACAAGTGGATACGAAGAGACACGTACGTGCGGAGACGCGAGTGTTCCATATAATGGCCATTGTTTCATTCTGTTTCAGCTCGCGAGAAATGCTGATGGGGACAAAAAACGTTCCGGCATTTTCATTCAATAAAATCGAAGCTATTCTGATTCGCGAGCACACGAAAGGCTTCATTTTCTATCATTGGACCAACACATCAAGACATCATCAGAGGATCATCAAATCATCGGAAGTAGGAATTGGTTCTAGTTTTTTGCAAGTTTCTAGACAGTTTTTCCCTAGTTCTGGTTAGCACCCAACGAGGAAACTTATCAGTTACTAGTAAGGAAAGTAACGCTGCGTCGAGTGAGGAACTGACTAGAAAATCTAGAATAATTAATAAAATTATTTCGAGAAAAAACTGAGAAGGAATTCCTAGTTAGTTTCTTCCCAGGAACTGTCAAGGAACAACTATTCTCATATTGAATGAGGAAATTTTATTGATTATTAGTCAAGGATTTCTTTATTGAAATCTGTTCAGGAAATTCTATTTAGGCTCTAGCTAGGCACTAACTAGATCCTCTAGTCTAGTTTTTCCTCTTTTCAGCCTTACTAGTTGCTTGAGAGTTTGAAGGAAAAACTAGAACAATTTCTACTAGGGACATTCTGGTTAAATATGCCTTCAGTAGCAACTTTAGTTAAAATTACTATAAAAGTTAGATCCTTTATGGAGTAGTATTTTAGACTTTATAAATATTTTTTTTTGTTGTGTTTTTGAACCTTTTTAGACTTTATTCATTCTGGTACCTTGGCACTTTTTGAAATTTAGTACCTTTTTGACTTTAGTACTTCAGAACTTATCTTTTCGATTAGAATACTTCTTGAAATTTAATATATTTTTGATTTTTAGTACTGTTTAAAATTTAGTATCTTTTGGACTTTAGTACTATAGAACTTTAGTATTTTTAATACTTTAGTACTTTTAGTACTTTTTATTACTTTAGTACATTTTGATTTCAGTAAATTTTCAACTTATTTTTTTAAATTTTAGTATCTTTAGTACTTTAGAACTTTAGTACTTTTTGTACATTAGTACTTTTCAAACTTTAGAACCTTTTGGACATTAATAACTTTTTGGTCTTTAACTATTTTATTACTTTCTTGAACTTTAGTAATTCTGGTATTTTTCTAGACTTTAGTAATTCTGATATTTTAGTACTTTTATGGTCTTTAGCAGACCTTTAGTAATTCGAATTTTTTAGAAAATTTGTTGTACCATAGTAGTTTTTTACTTTCGTTCTCCAGACTTTTTTATTACAAATTTTATAATAAAAGAAAACTTTTTTATTTATCAGATAATTGATTGGATTACTTTAACTTTTTTTTGCACTCTCACTTGTTCAGAGAGAGTAAAGAACGGCGTACGTCACTTGTTCAGAGGGGGTAAATAAGGGCGTATGTCACAAGGGCGTCAAAAAGTACTTATGTCATATTAAGGTCGGTCAATGTTGGACTAAAAAAGGCGTATGTCAAGTGTCGGTCAATAACGGCGTATTTTACATAGGGGTCAATAATTTATACTAAAGTTAATAATAAAATAAGTTATATATTAAATGAAATATATATTATAAGTTATTATAAATATAATACCTAAATAAAAAATATTAAAGAAGATCTAAATCTTTGAATGAAAAAAAATATTTAATAGAATTCTTAAAATAATTATTATTAATAATTATATTTTTATAAAATTATTGGAACAAACGATATTATATTAATTTAAATACTTATTCAAATAAATAAAATTGAAATAGAATTTATTTCAATTATTAAACTATATTTTTATATTTAATTTATATTACATATTATATAAATATTATAAAATTAATAGTATAATTCTTATTTTTATTTTCTATTTTTTTTACTTTTTCTTATTTGTACAAATCTTATAAAATCTTGTGATACTTTTTAATTCCGAAATCACTTTAATTGAGAGCGACAGAAGAAGAAGGAAATTCTAAATTGTTTCGACGACGCCAAACTGATACTGACCGCTAGGAAATCAGGGAATTAAGGTCAGTTGAGGAGAGTAGACCACAAGCATTCCTCTTGAATTTTTCCAGGAACGAAATGACAGCATTGCCGTAAAATTAAACCAGGAATAATGACTTAGGATTAGCAACGCGTCAGTGGGTCATGGCTAATGAAACGATGACAATAATATCGATGCGCGACCACTAGTTGCGATTGCGTTGCGCGAAAGAAGGTCACGGTATCGCACTTGAAACATTAAATCTCGCTTTCATTTATAAATCAATTTTTCGAAAAGACCCAATCTTAAAGATTTTCATCCTCTGGCAAAGTTCTCGAATTGGGACTTTATTCCTAATCAATCTGAATCATTCCAGAATTTATAATCTCTCTTTCTCTTCTTGACTCCCATGTGAAATACGCCCTTTTTGACCCCAATGTCATATACGCCCTTCTTTACCCCATGTGAAATACACCTTTTTGACTCCCATGTGAAATATGCCCTGTTTGACCCCCATGTGACATACGCCCTTCTTTACCCTCTTTAAATACCTGACATAATTCCTTCTTGACTCCCATGTGAAAGACGCCCTTAGTGACCCCAATGTGACATACGCCCTTTTTGACCCCCATGTGACATACACCCTTCTTTACCCTATTTGAACACGTGATAGACTTCTTTCTTGACTCCCATGTAAAATACGCCCTTTTGGACCTAATTTCACATACGCCCTTCTTGCCTCTCATGTGAAATACGCTCTTCTTGACCCACGTATAACATACGTCCTTCTCGACCCTATGTGAAATTCGTTCTTTTTGACCTCATGTGACATACCCTTTCTGAACGCCTGGCATACTTCCTTCTTGACTCCCATGTGAAATACGCCCTTTTTGACCCCAATGTCATATACGCCCTTCTTTACCCCATGTGAAATACACCTTTTTGACTCCCATGTGAAATATGCCCTGTTTGACCCCCATGTGACATACGCCCTTCTTTACCCTCTTTAAATACCTGACATAATTCCTTCTTGACTCCCATGTGAAAGACGCCCTTAGTGACCCCAATGTGACATACGCCCTTTTTGACCCCCATGTGACATACACCCTTCTTTACCCTATTTGAACACGTGATAGACTTCTTTCTTGACTCCCATGTAAAATACGCCCTTTTGGACCTAATTTCACATACGCCCTTCTTGCCTCTCATGTGAAATACGCTCTTCTTGACCCACGTATAACATACGTCCTTCTCGACCCTATGTGAAATTCGTTCTTTTTGACCTCATGTGACATACCCTTTCTGAACGCCTGGCATACTTCCTTCTTGACTCCCATGTGAAATACGCCCTTTTTGACCCCAATGTCATATACGCCCTTCTTTACCCCATGTGAAATACACCTTTTTGACTCCCATGTGAAATATGCCCTGTTTGACCCCCATGTGACATACGCCCTTCTTTACCCTCTTTAAATACCTGACATAATTCCTTCTTGACTCCCATGTGAAAGACGCCCTTAGTGACCCCAATGTGACATACGCCCTTTTTGACCCCCATGTGACATACACCCTTCTTTACCCTATTTGAACACGTGATAGACTTCTTTCTTGACTCCCATGTAAAATACGCCCTTTTGGACCTAATTTCACATACGCCCTTCTTGCCTCTCATGTGAAATACGCTCTTCTTGACCCACGTATAACATACGTCCTTCTCGACCCTATGTGAAATTCGTTCTTTTTGACCTCATGTGACATACCCTTTCTGAACGCCTGGCATACTTCCTTCTTGACTCCCATGTGAAATACGCCCTTTTTGACCCCCATGTGACATTCGCCCTTCTTGATCCCATGTTAAATACGCCCTTATTGACCCCTACGTGAGATCATGTGACATAATCCCTTATTTAAATGATTTCATGAGATTTCATGGGATTCTAAATAATTTAAAAGAATTTGATGATTTTTTTGTTTAATTAAAAATAATTCCATGGAATTTTATGATATTTCATTCGATTTTCAGGAATTTTAAATTTTAAGAAATTTTATGAGATAATATCGGATTTCAAATTATTTGAAGTAATGTGAAAGGATTTTTCGAAATTTATTGGTATTTTTGAAAATTTTAAGGGATTCCATGAGATTTCATTGGATTTAAAATAATAATTTTAATGAATTTGAAGATATTTTGGGAATTTTAAATAATTTTAAGAATTTTTTATATTTTATAGGATTCTGAGTAATTTCCAAGTCTTTAAAAGGATTCAGGGATGTTTACAGTACATTTGCAATGTTTATTTACTCTTGTATTATGTAGATGACATAAATTTGGAGAGACAGAAGGTAAATATTCAGTATAATTGATTCCCACGCTTTCGTTTCCGGAAAAAAAATATTATCTCAAGGTTTATAAATGTGTGAGTAGCTGGGACAGTTTTGTGGTGTAATTATTACTTTGCTGACCATGGACATACATTTTAGTAAGAACCACAATAATTAAGAAATCTCTGTGGCTAGAAGAGTTGTCATTACAAAACAATTATTATTTTTTTAAGTATACTTGAGGTGATGATTATTCTTGCAAAATTGTCACTTTAACAAAATTCAAATCAATTCAAGTAAATTTTAAGAAATTTTACTGATTTTCATTAATTTCAATTGAATTTATCAAAATTTAACTTAATTCAAATCATTTTGATCTAATTTATCAAAGTTGAACACAATTTAAGTTGATTCAATTGATTTTATTAAAACTCCATAAAATTCAACTGTTTATCAGAATTCAATTCAATGGAATTCAAATAAGCAAAATTAAACACCATTCAATTCAACCGAATTCAAATAATTTCAATTAAATTTAAATAAATTAAACTCAATTTAACAGATTTGAACTGAATTCAAGTCAAATCAATTGAATTTATCAAATTTAAACTCAATTCAAGTCAAGTAACTTGAATTTATCAAGTTTCAACTCAATTTAAATCAATTCAATTCAATTAAACCCAAGTTACTTCAATTGAATTTATAAAAGTTCAACTCAATTGCAGTAAATTCAATTTAATTTATCAAAATTCAATTCAATTCAACTTAATTCAATTGAATTTATAAACGTTCATTTCAATTCAATTTATAAAAATTCAACTCAATCAAGTCAATTCAATTGTCAAGTAAAAAGAACTCAATTCAGATTTTAACTCAAAATACAACAAAAATTTAAAGAATCAATTTAACTGAATTGAAATCATTACGTAAAGAATTCAAGAAATTTTTTTCTTTCAGAGGAGTGACTTAAAAAAACTTTTCCCCTTTTAACATATATGTTCAAAGGATCCAGTGAGTTTTGCAGAAAATGAAACTCGATTTCCACGCAAAAGCCATAAACTTCGTAGCAATAAATTCTCGAGAACGTTTCTAAGAGCGGCGGAGTCGAGAGGAAAGTGACGTGCTTGTACAGATTGTAGAGTCGGCACACATGTCGAGACGTATTTTATTCAAATAATCACGTATCGAACACACCCTAGCACGTTATTAGTTAGTGTAGGTAGAGAGCAGAAACTTGAAGACTGGTTGCTTGCAAGAATCGAGAGACCCACAGGAACTGTAATTTTATAGGCCCCTGATTAAACTTTTAAATCGAATGACCAACGTGGTTCAGTTGGTAAGCGGAAGTGACGACCTCAGCCACTCACCTTTGCACTACCAGCAACGCTCCAACGCTCTCAAGATTTGAGAACAGACAGGAAAAGTCTCAACAGGAAGAAAGCGGATCCCGAAAACGAAACTGAAACTTCCTAGCGAAAGCTTCGGATTGAAATTCATTACGACTCAATCCGAATCAATTCGAAAGTGTATGAATCAAATAGTTTCTTTCTGATCCAATATAAAGGAAAATTTTAATCCGAAGATCATTGAAAATTTATCCGAACGTTTACTCCGAATGAATCCGAATCAATCCGAATTAATTTGGATTGATATATTTTTGTTATATATCAAGCTAAGAATATATCCTCAGAATATTTAATAGACTTGAGACCCAAAAATAAGGCCCAAAATTTGAGACTCTAGAAGTGAAGCACAAATATAATAGTTCAGAAATAAGGCCCAAATTGTATAAAAATAAAATATAAGGATCCAAAAAGACCTGAAAATCAAAAATAAAGTCAATTTCGAAATAAAGGGCCCAAAATAAGGCAACAATTTTTTAACATAAAATTTAAGGTACTAAATATGATAAAATAAGTTCCAAGGAATAATATTTAAAAATAATACCCAAATTATAAAACACACAAAATAAGACCAAAAAAATAATAAGTAACAAAAATAAATCACAAATATTGCGACCCTAGAAAGATGCAGATTATTAAACGCAAATTGTGAGACCCAAAAATAAATCCTCACTATGTGGGAACAAAAATAAGGCCCAATTAATAAAAATCAAACTATGAGACCTAAAATGGAAGATCAACAAAATACCTACTTTTTTGCCTACAAAAAGTAGGCAAAAAATTTGGTACATAAAATAAGGCCCACAAGTAAATATCAGAGAAATATCCAAATTATATTACGAAAAATATAGGACCCAAAAATATGTCAAAATATGACCTAAAAGCCTTCCAAAATTAGATAATAAACATTTTTAAATGGATTAGTTAAGATAAAACGCAAAATAAGGACCAAATTATAAAAACCAAATCGTAAGGCACAGAATATAAAGCGCTCTCAAGATTTGAGAACAGGAAAAGTCTGAATAGGAAGAAAGCGAATCCCGAATACAAAACTGAAACTTCCTAGCGAAAGCTTTTAATTAAAATTTATTACGAATCAATCCAAATCAATTCGAAAGCGTCTGAATCAAATAGTTTCTTTCTGATCTAAGACAAAGGAAATTTTTAATCAGAATTAATCCGCTTATCATTGAAAATTAATCTGAACCTTTAATCCGAATGAATCCGAATAAATCTGGTCAATTCGAATTAATCAGAAATAAACTAAACTTTTATTGTAAATAAATGCGATCAATCTGAATATATACGTATTTTCAATCCGAATGAATCCGGTCAATCTGATCAATCATAACTTTGAATCCGAATTAATCCGAACTAATCGGATTGATTCCTACAAATTTGGAATTTATTCGGATTTATCCGAATCATTCCGAAATTAGTGTCTGAACTAAACATATGCTTTTCTATTAAATTTTTAAATATTAAATAAATATTTATGAAATTAACTTATATTTTAATTTAATTTTATTATATTATAATAATATTATTAATAATTATCACTTATATTATTCAATATTAATATTATTGAATTATGTAATTCAAATTTAAATTAACTAATTATTATACATTTTAGATATAAATTGTATAATTATAATTATGTATAATTTATTTATAATTTATATTGTACTTCAATTAAATATGTATATATATATAACATATTTATACGCCTATGCGCTAACCCCGACCAAATCCATTACGTCTGACTTCCGGTCTCGCTTCGAGCTTCCCAATAGTCACGGAATCGGGTCTAAGATAAATGTGAAGATAACCAGCCAATTTTCGACTCTTCTAGACATGAATATTTCATTTTCTCAAGTTTTATTTCAGGAAATTGAGACGCTTTGTGAGAATTGAGGAGCCCGGATACACTAATGAAATCAGCTGATAAGAAAGTGGGCAGCCATCTTGAATATTTATTATTTTCCTTGAGAAGAATTCAACAAAAATAACAGAATTCAAATAAATTCAATGAAATTTAATAAAATTTAACTGATTTGAACACATTTCAATTGAATTTAAGTCTATTCAACTGAATGTAACTAAATTCATCTCAATTTGACAGAAAGAATGAGAAGTCAAATTATATTCACAGAATTCAAGGAAATTTAATTCAATTCGACATATTTCAACTCAATGTAAGTCAATTCAATTCCAAATAACGGAAAGTTTAACGGAATTCAAGCAAATACAATTAAATAAAATTATAATAATTGAATAATTGAATAAAACTTGAATTCAATTGAATCTAACTAATTGAACAGAATTTACCTAAGCTGACTTAACCTAAAATAATTCAATTCAAGTCGATTCAATTTAACAAAAATCCTTTTAGTTTAACAGAATTCAAGTCAATTTGAATTTAATTAATTACTGATTGTTAAAAAAAAATTTTTAATATAAAAAATAAAAAATTTTATTGAGAAATATAAATAGAATTAGCAAAATACAAGGAATTTAATTATGATGGAGTACCTGTCAATGGATACCCCCTGATTATACAAAGGCAATTTAAAAAAAAAATTATAGGGCGGCTGCTGAAGGAAATTAATTAAAAAGCAATATAAATAACATACATCGGTCACGGTAGCACGATGTTACAGTACCGTTTCTACTCTTCGTGTCATCTTATTTTCCGCTGTCAGTGTATTCAGGGTTTCAACTTCGTACGGTAAACGTTTCACTCACCGAGTTCTCACTGCTATTGTTTTCGATATCGTGAAATTGTCAGATTACAATTTGTTAATAAATCACTTTTAATATATGCCTGGCAGTCATTCACTCCTGTTATTAAAAGACAAAAATCTTTTTCCACTTATCAATTTTTTTTTTCAAGTGGAATGAGTTGAAATTTTCACTGATCAATCAGCAGAAAAACACTGAAGAATCGGTAGAATTTACTGATTAATCAGTGAAAATGAACCCCTCTAAATAATTTTTGAAAACCCACTATGAATCATCAGTAAAAACGGAATGAGTCAGGTTTACTGAGCAATCAATGAAACCTCTCTAAATAATCATTGAGAATCCACTAAATGATTAGTAAAATTCACGGACGAATCTGTGAAAACTACTCAATAATTAATCAAATTCACTGATTCAGCAGTGAAAACGCTATAAATGTTCAGTCAAAATTATTGATTAATCTATGAAAACGTAATGAATAAACAGTCAGATTTACTGATCATTCAGTGAAAACCCACAGCGTAATCAGTAAAACTTACTGATTCAGTAGTGAAAATCCAACAAATTATCAATTAAGTTCTATTATCAATTACCGAAAAACTATCGAATTTACTGATCAATCAGTTGAAAATTACTGAATATTCACTCAAATTTACTAATACATCAGTAAAATATGGTGAAGTAATTACTCAGTTTTATTAATCAAGCATTCAAAACCCATTACCCATCATTCAAATATTTTGATATATACTTGATCTTTATTTTTGGGCCTTATTTTAGTAACCTCATATTTTAGGTTGTATATTTTCGCTATATTTTTGAGTCTTATGTTTGCTTCTCCGCCTAAAAATTCTTTCTTACCCTCAGTTTTGGTTTTTATATAGTGGGACTTTTTTTAGGCCTTACAGTTCGAGTTTTATAATTTATAATATTTTTAGAGTCAGATATTTTTGGTTTTCTTTGGATCTTATAATTTTTGTATTTTATTTTGGGTTGTTTTAATTAGGGACTTCTTTTTGTATATTATATTTGGGATCATATATAAAGCACTAAATTTTTTACTCATTTTGTGCAGTACATTTTTGTCTTGTCTTTTAGGCCTTATTTTTTACATTTGTATTACTTTTTGGGTCCTATATGTCGGGATTTACTTTAAGCCATATTTTGGGTCTTATATTTTGTAATTCAAAATTATAGCCTTATTTTATTGGCCTTATTTGGTGATCTTATAATTTGCAGTAATCTGAAAATGAAAAAGTAAAGTATTAATTTGCATCTTTCTCGAATATGGGTTAGGAGAGTGTTTTTAAATTATATGTAAAAAAATTTTCAAGCAGGTTTATTACAAGATTCACCGATATGGTCGGCGTTGAGTGCGACGGCCGTGAGCATTGCCTGGAACGGACCAGAACGATAATCGTGACATCATATAACAATTGTCAGAAGAATTTATAATACAAGAAAAAAACTAAAATAAGGCCCAAAAATATTAAGAGAAACATGTAACCATAATGCCCAAAAAGGGAAGAAAAAATTCCCATAACATAAAGCTAAGAATATATCGTCCGAATATTTAATAGACTTGAGACCCAAAAATAAGGCCCAAAATTTTAGACGCTAGAAGTGAAGCCTAAATATAATATTTCAGAAATAAAGCCCAAATTATATAAAAATAAAATATAATGATTAAAAAAACCTGAAAATCAAACATAAAATAAATTTCAAAATATAGGGTCCAAAATAAGGCCACAATTTTTGAACACAAAATTTAAGGTACGAAATACGACGCAGCAAATTAAGGAACCAAATAGGCCGAAACAGTACTTAAAATAAATACCAAAGAATAATATCCAGAAATAATGCCCAAATTATAAAACACGCAAAATAAGAAAAAAATATAATGAGACTTAAAAATAAATCACAAATATACGACCCTAGAAAGATACAGATTATTAAAGGCTAATTGTGAGACACAAAAATAAATCGTCACTATGTGGGAACAAAAATAAGGCCCAATTAATAAAAATCAAATTATGAGACCCAAAATGGAAGATCAACAAAATACGATATAAAAATAAATTCTTATTCGTTGGATCCAAAATATATGAATCTCTAAATAAAACACAAAAGTAGGCACAAAATTTGGTACAACCAATAAGGCCCACAAGTAACTATCAGAGAAAAATCCAAATTATATCACGAAAAATATAAGACCCGAAAATATATAAAAATATGAGCCAAAACATGAATTGGAACCATTTCATGCAATTAGATTCTTTGTCTCGTGCTTTTTACAAAAAAAATTTTTCGTTTACGTAAACGTTTGAAACTTCAGTTTCATGACCCAAAAGCCTTTAATAAAATAAGACGCTAAAATCTTCCTAATTAATTTTTTAATTAACTTAGTAATTATTTAGTAACTATTTAGTACGTCGGCCCCGATCCGAGTGTAACCGCTCCAAGCGCTGCTTAACTTCAGTGATTGGTCGGGAAACCTTAAACCATTGTCCACTTGGACAATTTAATTTAATTTACAGACAAGTTTTCTATTATTAATTATAATTACTTTTCGGCTTATGAAAATTTACAAAAAGTTTATTTTATAGATAAAAACTGTTTTTATAAACTTTAAGTCTCAAAGTGATTATATAATTTGAATGTGATATAAAATAAGTATAAAAGATTTTAAAAAGGACATATTAGAGGAAATCACAAGAATTGAAAGAATTGAAGAGATTTTACAATATATTGTAAAGTTGAATAAGTTTTAAAAAATTTCAAGAAATTTCAGACAAAATCAAGTGAAATGGAAAGGAATTGAATTGAATTGAATTAAATTGAATTAATGGAACTTTGGCTAAAGAATAGAATTTACTAAAATCGAATAAAACAAAATGGATTTGTGTAAAATATAATATCATTTAATTATATAATTAAAATTAATAAGAAACTTCTATATTAAATATATGAGTAGAACAGCATAAAATTTTATAATATTGAAACATTGTTTAAAATTAAATACTATAAATACGTAATAAATATATAATATAAATTGATTTGAATAAAATTGTAATTAATGAATTGTATTTCAACATATTTTAAAATATTTTTCAGAATTAAAAAAAAAAACTTTTCGATCTCTATGGAAAAAAAACAATTAATTACAGAATGATAAGATTTAGTACGTCGGACCCCATCCGATTAGAATCACGTCAAGTGCTGCTTAACTTGAGTGTTCGGACGAGAAGCCTTAAACAATTTCATATGCCCTCTTGGACAATTCAATTTAACTAACATGCATGTTTTTTAGTACATGAATATTTAAATTTTCGATATATGACCTGAAGAAAATCTCTAAAAGGATTTTCTGGTCGATTAATAAAAAATATTTCATTCTAATTTAAAAATTAAAAATTAAAAAGGCCGTGAGCATTGCCTGGAACCGACCAGAACGATAATCGTGACATCATATAACAATTGTCAGAAGAATTTATAATACAAGAAAAAAACTAAAATAAGGCCCAAAAATATTAAGAGAAACATGTAACCATAATGCCCAAAAAAGGGGAGAAAAAATTCCCATAACATAAAGCTAAGAATATATCGTTAGAATATTTATTAGACTTGAGACCCAAAAATAAGGCCCAAAATGTGAGACGCTAGAAATGAAGCCTAAATATAATATTTCAGAAATAAGGCACAAATTATACAAAAATAAAATATAAGAATTCAAAAAAACTGAAAATCAAACATAAAGTAAATTTTAAAATATAGGGTCCGAAATAAGGCCACAATTTTTGAACACAAAATTTAAGGTACGAAATATGATGCAGCAAAGTAGGAAACCAAATAGACCAAAAAAGTACTTAAAATAAGTACCAAGGAATAATATCCAAAAATAATGCCCAAATTATGAAACACACAAAATATGACAAAAAATAATAAGGCCCAATTTATTAAAATAAAATTATTAGGTCCAAGATGGACGATTGAAAAAATACGATGTATAAATAAATTCCAATTCTTTGGATCCATAATATATGACACACCAAATAAAACACAAAATTAAAACCCATATGTAAGGCCGATAATATAAGACCCATAAATAGTACAGAATAATAGACCCAAAAATTAGTATCTAAGTTAAGGCCCAAAAATGAAGATAAGGTATATGAATTCATGAATAAGATCCAAAATAATTAAATCAGTAAAAATACATCTTTAGATAATTTTGGATTTGCACTCGGAATTTTAATCAGTAAGATTTATATTTTGTGAATTTTCAGTCTTTTTTCGAGATTGAAATAAATTTCCTAAAAAATTAAAATTCTCGAATGAAAAGAATATTTAATATAGTTAGTAAATAATTCAACTAACATGCATGTTTTCTAATACATGAGTATTTAAATTTTCGATACATGACCTGAAGAAAATCTCTAGAAGGATTTTCTGGTTAATTAATCAAAATTATTTCATTCTATAATTTAAAAATAAAAAAAAAAACACTCGTTTAAAAAAAGTTCAGAAGAGTTTAAACGATTTTTAAGTTGATATTTAATTCATTTAAACTGATTTTAAGAGAATTTAAGAAATTTTGATGAATTATAATAGAATTGAATAAAATTAAATAGAATTAAGTGGAATTGATTAGAGTTGAAATTATTTTAATTTAATTAAATAAAATTGTCTTCTTCTTATTTTTCTTACAATTTTCAAATTTACCGAATTTGTTTTTTATTCTTTAAGCAGATGTTGATTGTTAACTTTTTGTTCGATCGAGCGTTCTTGATGCGTTGGAAGTTCAAACAATGAACTCGATTTGCAATCAACGATTATGTATTGCCAACGTCAATAATTCCGTGAAAGATACTCTACTCCAAGTAATTGATATATGCAAGTTTTTCTTGGTATTTCAATTGCGCTTTAACATCAAATGTGCGAAATTCTTTTCACTTTATTTCACCTGTAAGTTTACTTTATTTTAATATAAACAATTCCATTAAAAACAAGTCCGGTTTTTTTTAATATCACTTAAAATATCATGTCTAAGAGTTTTTAATTTAGGGCCTTATATTTTAGGTTTTTATAATTTGGGACTTATATTTTGTGATTAATCTTCTTTCCTCGTTTTTTTAAGTTAAAAAAAAATAATTTGGGCCTTATATTTTGCGTTTTATTTTTAGGCCTTTTTAGGGTTATTTTTTTCACTCATTTCAGAGTCTTATATTTTGACTTATATATGGGCCTTATTTTGGGTTATCGTTTTTATTCATTGTGACTTATATTTTCTGTTGACTCCTATATTTTTGGGTCCTATATTATTGGATCCAAGTGTAGATCTTATTTTGGATCCTATTTCATTTGGATTTTTTTAGCTTTACTTTTGAGGACATATTTTAGCCTTTTTTTATGCCTTATTTTAAGGGGTTTTCTGTTATGGGCCTCAGATTTATAATTGTGTCTAATTTATATAGGTCATACATTTTAGGCCTTCTTTTTTAATTGGTTATTATTGTTTGGGCCTTATACTTTGGATCTTTTATGGAAACACATATTTGGACTTTTCTATTCAGTACTTTATTTTTGGGCCCTATGTTAATGGATTTAACTTTATATTCTTTTGGGCCTTATATCAAGACTTATTTATACATTTCTTCTTAGGATTTATGGTATTTGGATTAGTTGTTTTGGCCTTAAAATTTTGGGCCTGTTTTACATATTTTTCTATTTTGGGCTTTATTTTTGGAGACATATATTTGGGGCTTATCTTCATAGAAAAAAAAAAGAAAAAAAAAACCATTTTTCATGTAAAACCAACGCTGCGACACAATTTGAAGTAAATTCGATTTTATAATATATTTTTTTCCTTTTTTAAAGTTATATTTGGCGAAATTTATCTTAATAAAAAATTTTTTTTCTTTAAAATTGCTCGAATACATAGAATCAGATTGCAGACCTCATGGGTGGGCATGCAGGAGTTTTCAAAGAAAATCTCGAGGTATAAAATTGATTGACGGGAATTTATAACAAGTAAAGATGAATATTGTAGAATTTTGCGTGGGAGTAAGAAAGCAGAGAAACGTAGTCAAGAGTAACTCAAAGTAACGCAGAGTAACGAGAGGTTAAGAGAAACGCATCACCTTCCAGGACTTGCGTGGATCCGAGTTGGCGATTGGCGATTACGCTAACCAAACACCGGGGTACGCCCCTGCAATTTACCCTGAGATCATCTTCCCCTAATCGCCGCGCTAATAACAGGATTACGGGGCCTGACCGCGGAATCGTAGGTACACATATACTTATCCCTAATTTGCCATATCGTTATTAATATGCAATGCGATGTAATACAATTCCGACGGCTCGAGCCGCGATAAGCCGCCGGCAACAGTCGATTTTACACAATTATTTTCAAGTACTCCGAGATTTATTCCCTGTCTTTAAGTCAGTTTCGACAGTAATTGATTTTTTGATATAAAAAGAAATAAAGAAAAATCGTTATTTTTATTTCAGGCCCAAAATATAAGTCTTAAAAATTTAGGACCCAAAAATCCAATTCTCCAAAATTTAGGACACAAAATAAGTAATTTAATGAGCAAAAATATTAATATCAAAGATCTGGAGCCCAAAAATCTTAACACAAAAATATAAGACCCGAAATAAGTTACTTAGGGTCCAAAAATATTAGTTCCAAGAATATAAGACTAACAAATGTGTCATTTAAGGCCCAAAAATATAAGGTCGAAAGACTGAGAACCAAAATTATAAGACCCAAAATAAGTCCAAAAATCGTAAAAATCCAAAATGAAATTTAGAAAGGAAATTTTAACAACATACGGTCCAATAATAAGACCCAAAAATTACAAATATCAAAAATACAAATCCCAATAAGATAAAGCTTTGAAAATAAGTCACAAAATATAACCGAAAAAATCTAAGACGGAAAATAATAGTTATATAAGGCCCAAAAATATATGTGACGAAAAATCTAGAGATTATGGTTTTGAGATTTGAAGAGGGCAGAGTTTCTTATTGGCTAATCAAAACATTAATTAATGAAGATAGGAAAAAATGGATACTTACGTATAATGGGAATAAGAGGGGCTGGGCTGGTCGATGTGGGAGGTGGTCGACAGGCCCTGTATGGGGTCCCTAGCTGGGGAATTTTGGGTCGCCGCCCCTCCCGGTACAGCGTGATGATAACGCTGGCACATTTCGGCCAAGTTCCACCCATGGGCATCCATATATTAACACTGCTTCGCTCTCCTTCTTTGACACACCATCCATTTCAAGCATGGAACACTCCCCGAACCTCTTTTTATCACGCGCACTTAATTCACGAGATTAAAAAACTTCACCGATTACGCCACTCACGAATCGCTCACTCACCCCCAACATCCTTACACTTTTCAAATTCGATGAAACTGGCTCTAGTCCTCTCGAATTCTTCATTCTTCCCTGAAACAAAAAATTATGATATTTAATATATTTTGCTTCAATGTTAAATGAAAACGTTGCTGTTGTCCAATACAAGGCCTGAAAAAATCTGGTTGTCTTTTTTTAGAAATGACCCTATGCAGCTCGGGTGAGATCTGTAGGAAAAGGAAGAGGAATTTCAAAATAGGGGTAGGAATGCGGAGTTAAAAAAAAATGGTAAAAGTTGTTTGAAAAAGGAAGTTGAAAAAGGTGTCACAAAGTGTAAATGGAAAGAGGGATTTGAAAAATGGGGTTCGTAAACAATATGGATAAAAGAGATAGGTAAAAGGATATGAAAAGAAAATGATAACAGAAAATGGTAAAAGGAAATCTTACTAAAGCGAACTGATTAAGAGAAAGCATGGTACAGGGAAATGGTAAAGGGAAATGAAAAAGGGAAACGATAAAAGGAAATGGTAAATGAAAATCGTGGTAATAGGAAATGATAAAAGTAAATGGTAAAGGAAAATCGTAAAGGGAAATGATAAAAGGACATGGTTAAGGGAAATCTTAAACGAAAATTGTGGTAATGGGAAATGGTAAAAGTAAATGGGAAAGGAAAATCGTAAAGGAAAATGGTAAAAGGGTATTTTTAAAGGAAATGAAAAAGGGGAATAATTGTAAAGGAGATTCTTGGTAAAGACAAATGTAAAAGGGAAATGGTAAAACGAAATGGTAAAAAAAATGGAAAAGGAAAATAGTAAAGGAAAATGATAAAGAGGAATTTTAGTAAAGGGATATGGTTAAAGGAAATTATAAACGGGAATCATGGTAAAGAAAAATCGTAAAGAGAAGTGGTAAATGGAAATTTTTAAGGGAAATGGAAAAGGGGAATCATTGTAAAAGGGATTTTTGGTGAAGACAAATGTAAAAGGGAAATGGTAACAGGAAATTGTAAAGAAAATGGTAAAAAAATGGAAAAGGGAAATGAAAAAGGAAATTGATAAAAGGAAAAGGTAAACAAAAATCGTGGTAACGGGAAATGGTAAAAGTCAATGGTAAAGAAAAATCGTAAAAAGAAATAAAGGGAAATAGTGAAGGGAAAGCATGGTACGGGGAAATGGGAAAGGGAAATGGAAAAGGAAAGTGGATTCCTGGTGAAGGGAAATTTAAAAGTGAAATGGTAAAAGGAAATAGTAAACGGAAATTATGATAAAGGGAAATGGTAAAAGGAAATCGTAAAGGGAAATTGTAAACAGAAATTGTAAACGAAAGTCATGGTATAAGAAAATGGTAAAGGGAAATGGTAAAGGGAAATCTTAGTAAAAAGAACTGGATAAGGGAAAGCATGGTAAAGGGAATTGGTAAAAGGAAATGAAAAATGGGAAATGATAAATGGAAATGGTAAATAAAAATCGTGGTAACAGGAAATGGTAAAAGTTAATGGTAAAGGAAAATCGTAAAGGGAAATGGTAAAGATAAATTTTTAAGGGAAATTATAAAAGGAAAATGGGAAAGGGAAATGGTAAATGTAAATGCAAAAGGAAAATCGTAAAGGGAAATGGTAAAGCGGAATTTTTAAGGGAAATGGAAAAGGGAAATTTTTAAGGGAAATGGAAAAGGGGATTCCTGGTGAAGTGAAATGTAAAAGGGAAATGATAAAAGGAAATGGTAAACAGAAATCATGGTAAAGGGAAGTGGTAAAAGGAAATGGTAAGGGAAAATTGCAAACAGAAATTCTAAACGGAAATTATGTTAAAGGGAAGTGGAAATGGAAAAGGGAAAAATTTGTAGGAAATAAAAATTATTTTTAGAATGAAAATACGATTTATATCTCTAGAATTCTTCCGAATAACGTCACTTTTCTCTAGCGATGAAACAGAAATGACGTCAGGAGACGTGGACCGATTCGATGCGGAATAATCATGCCGGTGATTATGGATAATTATTGTTCTGGGGGATTATAGTTAGTGCTATTATTGCATCGCCGTCTATGATTCCGCAGAGTTTACTGAGGATCGTTGAGGGTCAAAGGGATCGAAGAGCAATGCAATATAATTGGCAGCTCCTGAATTGGACATCGATCGACTACCAATCGTCTTCGCTAGATAAAGATCAGTATTACTAAAGAAAAATTCGTACACCATTTCAGCTTTTGTTGGAACCTCCAACCTCAAGCAAAACAAAATAAAGTTTCTGAGGTTTTTCAGTTATAAATCTTAGGAATAAAACACTGGAAGATAACAATTACATAATGATAGCGTCATTGGAAAATCGGTGTGCTAAAATAGGAAATACGGCGTTTTTTATTTTGATTGCAAAAACCGATAAAAAATCTCGCGATAGGCGAATATCGTTGTTGTTTTATGGATCGACATGACTTGAAAAAATCTCTCTGACGTTCACGGCTGTGTCGTTCCCGCCCAGCGAGCCTCGTGTGCATTAAATTAAGGCGAGAACTTGAGGAATTAATTTCAGATGATTATCTCTTCGCAGGCTTATAATAGACAATTTTTAATATTCAAGATAAATATTTCAATGAATTGAGAGAATTTGTGGGTTAATGTATTGAATTTTAATTAATATGCAGTAATTTAATTGTATTATTATATTTTCATTATTATTATCTTTACACTTTCCCTTTCCGAACATTTTTTCCTATCCTATTACCACCCTCTTTTTCCAAGCCCTTTTTCCAAAATATTTTCCCATTCTCTCATTCCAGTTTTCCTCACCGAACATATTTTCCAAATTTCTTTTCCCTTTAACATTTCCCACTACCGTTTCCATGTAATCTTCCCCTTTATCGTGATTTCTGTTTACCATTTTCCTCAACCATGATTTCCGTTTACCGTTTCCCTTTACTATGATTTTACTATTCCATTTCCAATAAATATTCCCCTTAAAAATTTTCTTTTACCATTTCCCTTTATCGTTATTCACTTTTACCGTGATTTCCCTTTACCATTTCTAACCTCCCTTTCAAAGGGAGGTTAGAAATGGTTTTTCAAAGCTCCTATTCAGTTTCCTTTCTGATCATATTTTTCAAATCTCTTTTTGAAAACCTTTCACCCATTTCCCTTTAAAATGATTTTCTATTATCATTTCCCTTCACCACAATTATCCTTTACGATTTCCCTTTCCATGATTCTCGTTCATCATTTCCTTTCACCATTTCCCTTAAAAATTCCACTTTATTATTTCCCTTAACGATTTCCCTTTACCATTTCCCTTTACAATTTCCTTTTACCATTTTCCCTTACAATGATTTATGTTTACCATTTCCTTTTACCTTTGTCTATTATAATTTTCATTTTCCATTTCACTTCACCATTTCCCTTAAACATTTCCCATTATCATTTTCCTTTATCATTTTACTTCACCATTTCCCTTTACGATTTCTCTTTATCATTTCGCTTTACCGTTTCCCTTTACCATGATTTCATTTTACCCTTTTTCTTTACCATAATTTGTTTACCATTTCCCTTTATCATGATTTCCCTTTACCACTTCAGTTTAGTATGAATTCCCTTATTCATTTCCTTTCGATATTTAACTTTACTATTGACCTTTACGATTTCCCTTTACCATTTCAATTTATCTTCATTTCCCTTTATAATTTCCCTTTACTATTTTTCTTTACCATGGTTGCCGTTTACCATGGTTGCCGTTTACCATTTTCATTTCTTTGTTCCATTTTCCATTTTCCTTTATCATTTCCATTTTTTCTTTCCGTTTTCCATTACCATTCCCCAATACCATGATTTCCGTTTACCATTTCCTTTTATCAATTCCCTTTTTCCATTTACCTTTACTATTTCACTTTACCATGTTTTCCATTTACCATTTCCCTAAAAGATTTCCCTTTACCACATCCCTTTATTATGATTTCCCTTTACCACCTCAGTTTAGTATGAGTTCCCTTAACTGTTTTCTTTAAAAATTTATTTTTTCTGTTGTCCTTTACGATTTCCCACTTACCATTTTCATTTCTATTTTCCATTTTCCTTTTCCATTTTCTTATACTATGATTTCCATTTATCATTTCGCCATACAATTTTCCTTTACCGTTTGCATTTTCCTTTACCATTTCCTTTCAAAATTTCCCTTTTTTATTATTTCCCTTTATCATCATTTCTTTTTACCATTTTCCTTTACTTTTCACTGCCTAGTAACTAAAAAGTACATTTTACGCCCTAGTGAATAAAAAATACTATTTTGATTTGCGTTTCCCAAAAAAAGGAATCCGATATTCTTTTTACCATTTTCCTTTACTTTTCACTGCCTAGTAACTAAAAAGTACATTTTACACCCTAGTGAATAAAAAATACTATTTTGATTTGCGTTTCCCAAAAAAAAGGAATCCGATATATTCGGGTCGGTTGGCTCTGAAAAAAACTCAAATATAATATTTCGTACCCCCCAACATGAATTCTTGCGTAGGCCCGGGCAGGGAGTAAAAAGTACTTTTTACTCTTTAGGGTAAAAAGTAGAACTTTAGCCCCGCTGTCATTTTTTAATAGAATCATGTATCTAAAGCCGTTCTTAATTCTTTCTAATTTTCTGGTCCATTGATCACTTTGATAAATGCTTGAACGTCTAAACAGATATCAACCTAAATAAATTTTTTAAATATGTTCAAGAGAGGCAACTTTCGAAGTACATTTTTTCCAATCAACGTTATGCGACACTCCGGCATTCCTGACCTTCATGCATCCATCCATGTAATGACATCCACCGTTCGACGCAATGTCTATCGCGTATCGATCTGACATCGTGATTATTATTATTGCGTTATGTCTTGCCACGATTGAGTCCTTCTTTATTCCATGCAAACATACCTGCCTGCGTCTCCAACAAACACAAACACACTCCCACTTAACTGAAGACCAACCTAACTCAAGCTTTATTGATGAAAAATTATTTACCAATAAGAAAAAGACAATCGACTAGCATAATATTTGAAAATATCAGGGTCATAGAACCCGTTAACTGTGACTCATAATAATTCTAACAATGAGAGAAAACAAATATCTGTACTGCTAGAAATTACGTAAAATCAATTGATATTCCTTGATTTGCTTTAATATTCTACAAAATATCGAAATAATCCTTAAATTCCTTAAAATCCTACAAAATCTTACGAGATTAAATTTACGACTTTAAATTTCGTATTATTTCCGAAATCAAATTTTCCTAATTGTAAATATTTTAAATGAAAGTTGTAGATCTCATTGAAATAAAAAATTTCTACTACAAGCATTTTCTTCTATGAGTGATACTTTCAGAGAAAATCAGTGCTATGTATAACGATTTTTTTAAACTTCCCTTTACCATGATTTCCTTTTATCATTTCCCTTTAACATGAAAGTAAAGTTTACTATTTCCATTAAAAATTACCCTTTTCCATTTCCCTTTATCATTTCAATTCAACGTTTCCCTTACTATATCTCTTAACAATTTTCCTTTAGCATTTTCCTTTACCGTGATTTCCATTTAACATTTCCCTTTGCCATTTTCATTTCGCGTTCCCCTTTATCGTGATGTCAGTTTACCATTTACCTTTACCATGATTTTCCTATTCCATTTCCGTTAAAAATTCCCCTGAACAATTTCCTTTTACGATTTCCCTTTACTATTTCCCTTTACCGTCTCCAATTAGCATTTTCCTTTAGCATTTCAGTTTATCGTGATTTCCATATACCATTTCCCTTTACCATTTCCATTTATCATAATTTCACTTTATCGTAATTTCCCTGTACTATTTCTCTTTAAGATTTCCCTTTATCGTGATTACTGTTTACCATTTCCCTTTACCATTTTTTACCGTTTTTTTTAGCGTTTCCCTTAACCATGATTTTATTTTACCATTTTCCTTTACCATAATTTTCGTTTACCATTTCCCTTTATCATTTTCCTTTACCAAGATTTCCCTTTATTATTTCTCTGTACTATTTTCCTTTATTATTTCCCTTTATACTGATTTCCATTTATCACTTCCCTTTATCATGTCCATTTACCATTTCCGTATATCATTTTCCAATACCGAATACGTATTTGTATCCGAACCAAACAGTTTTATTCCGATCTGATTCGAACGAAGTTTTCAATCCAAATTTATCCAAAGCCCACTCAAAATCAATCAGAATATTTATTCGAATGAATCCCCCAATCCGAATTAATAAGAATTAATCCGAACTTTCAATCCGAATAAACCTAGTCAATCCGAATGAATCCGAATTTATCCAAAATTGATCTGACTCATTCGGTTTCATTCGGATAGCTTTTGAATGGGTACGGATTAATTCGACTTGAAAACTTCCTTCGGATTAGATCAAAATGAAACTGGTTAGTTCATATACAAATTCCGGAATGGTTCGGATTTATACGGAATGAATTTCAATCCGAGAAACTTTCTCTAGGGTGACATTCGCCGCTCTTGAACCCTATGTGACATACGCCCTTCTTGAACCCCACGAGAGTAAATCCGGAAATTTCTCCAAGGAAATCAGGAAAATTTTTCACATTGACGGTATTCCACGCCCCCTTAAGAAATAAAAGCAAACCTTTGTTTAATATGTTGATTATGGTGGTGTACTCGCTTTCGAATATTTTCTGAGACCGACTTAATATTCCTTCTTAATCATATCGCGCGCGAAGGAATTGGCTCTTACCTCGTTTTTCATCGATCGCTCGTGTTCCATCGTCGATCACCCGTGGAAAACGGTCTTAAGGCCGAGATAAGCCGACCGAGCTGAATGGCATATGTGGCTTAAGAGCGGTGGTCGTGGTCTACGGTCCATACTTATGTTTTATGCAGTCTCGGATACTATTCAGATCGTATTTCAATCCCCTATCTTTATCTGAATCAGCGGAGAAAAAAAAATCTAGCAAATTATAATCTGCAAACTGTGAAACATCGATTCTAATCACTTCATTAGTTTCGAAAAATGCATCGACAGAGATTTTTTTCAATTTCTTTTTAATTTTAATTTTAAGAAAGACAGACTATATAGAAATTGAAAAAAATACAGATATTATATATTTGCGTTTTTCATAATTTTAGAAATAATTTTAAGTAATGTTTTGAAACTCTTAAGGGGTTACACTACCATGAGATTTTCAAAACATCGATTTTTATTTTTTTATTTAGATAAATTGTTTATACTTTTAAGAATATTTTAAGCGTTCAATCATTTCAAACTTCAAACTATTTCCGATGTTACAACAATTAGAAGTGAGCGCGTCACTGAAACTCAGGTTCCGTTCGGACCCACAGTGGACCAATTTTGGATCCGTCATTTCGATTTTTGACATTTTGATTTTTTGAAACTTTTGACACCGGTTTCTTCATCAGTGACCCCAAAAACCAGTGAATAACAGAATTTTGCCCATTTTATCAACATTTTATAGCTCTAGCCAGCTTTTCGCGATTTGGTCTCATTCGCGCCATACTGTTTTTTCTTTCGCGTTTTTCTCGAAACTACTTTTTACAAACTGGTGTACATGATATCTCAAGAACTACTCAATCGATTTTGTTAAAATTTTAAACACATGCTCTTTATACTATTATCTATCATGTGACGTAGGATTTTTTTGATTCGGTTTTTTGATTTAGAAATTTTTTTTTAAACAGCTGTCATTTCTACATTTTAAAAAATTTTTTTCCCTACGTCACACGATAGCGATTACCTTTCTAAATAAGCAAAAAAAAATTTTTTTCTGAGACGATGCCTGATCGAGAAACTAGGTACATCTACAACAAGGATTTTCAAAAAAGGGTTCTAGCCCGTGTGGGCTAGAACCCATCCATCTATACGATAAAAATTTCTAAGTTTCAATCTGCAAAATTTTTTTCAACATTCTCGAAAAACTGTTAGGGTGTCTAAAACTATTTAAAACATGAAATTAGCACTATTAAAAATTTTTTTATAGTCTTGACAATCTAGTGTGGTCCAGATCTGGGACTATACTGCAATCCATACCATAAAAATTTCCAAGTGTTAATCAGCCAGATTTTTTTCAATTTTCGAGAAATTTATAGGGTATCTAAATAACTTATACAAAATATTATACAAAACTACTACTATCAAAATAAATTTTTGTTTTTATTTACATCAATTGTAATGCATTTCAGTAATAGAGGAAATTTAATATGTACTTTAAGAGTACTTAATATGAATATTATATCAATAAATTCTACGGTTTTAGGTTTTGTAAAAGTGAATATTAAAAACATGAAAAATTTGATATACCTATTTCAGTCATTATTAACGCAAAAGCTTTTTTTTAATGAAATTATTTTGAGATAATTTAATATTTGTGTATGGTTGAGTTGTTGAGTGTACCGTGGAAAAAATGTGTTACCTTCAACTCGAAGCTTAGGGTAATGGTTAGGGAGTTGGACTCGCGTCTCGTAGGTCATGCGTTCGATTCCTCCCGGTTGCGTGCGAAATTTTATTTGTTATATATGCGTTAAAATTTACAAATATCGATTATTTATAAGTATATCCATAATATGTCAACGAATAAGCGTCTAGTCAGCGACTGACTAGCGGCTGGCTAGATCGTCTAGTCACAAACTTTGCAAAAGTGTTACAGGTATGGCCAGCCCCAAACTAGACCGTCTGATTTGCGCCAGATTAGAGTCTAGACGGTCTAGTCTGTGTCTGGCCAACGCCAGAAGATTTTTCTACTAGGGTACTCATTGGCTCATATCTCCGCCATTTAAAAATTTTTTTAATTTGTCATTGATTCAAATTATACATGAAAGTACTAAGTATAGATGTATAATAACAATTATTTAAAATAATTTATGACTGCGTCAAAAAAATGCTTATTGTTATACCTGTTTTCCCACGCGTCAGGGTGGTGTAACCCCTTAAGAGATTTCAAGGGATTTTACGAAACATTTGACTTTAAAGTATTTTAAGATAAGAAAATAGAAAAAGATAGATGGGAGATCAGTGAGAGTTTTAAAGGGATAGAAAAGTGGGAATTAAAAAAGACAGGAGCGAATTTTTATTGACAAGAAGATAGAAAGGAATAGAAGAAAATAGGCATGAGCCAGAAAGGAATAGAGAAGTATAGATTGAAACAGATAGGAAAGAATTGAATTTCATGAGGAAATAGAGAGGTATAGAAAAGAATAAAAGGGAGGTAGAGGTTTCAAAGGGTTAGAAAAAATTGTGATTAAAAGAGATAGAAGCGAATTTTGATTGACAAGGTGACAGAAAGGTATAGACGAGAATAGGCATGATATAGAAAAGAATAGAGAAGCAGGGATTGAAATAGATAGGAACGAATTGAGTTTGATAAGGAAATAAAGAGGGATAGAAAAGAATAGGCGGGAGATAGGAAGAAAAGTAAAGTGGGTATTGATAGGGATAGAGCAAATTTTGATTGAAAAGGAGATGAAAAGAGATAAACGGGGATAGACAACAAATTGAAAGAGGTATAAAATTAGGGATTCAAAGAGATAGGCGTGGATGTGGATTTAGACGGAAATAGAAAGGGATAGAGAACTGGTGTTTGAAAGTGATTGAAGCGAGTTGAGATTGACAAAGAAATTAAAAGGGATAGACAAGAATAGACGAAATATAGGAGGGAATAGAAAAGTAAGGATTGAAACAGATAAGAGCGACTTTGAGTAAAAAGGAGATAGAAACAGACAGACTGTAATAGGTGAGAGATAAATAGAGATAGAGAAGTGCGGATTTATATATATAGAGTGAACTTAGGTTGAAGAGAAGATAGGAAGAGATAAACGGGTGCTAGAGTCTGAAAGGTATAGGGGATTTAAAGAGATAGGGACGACTTTTGATTAACAAGATGATAGAGAGTTATAGACGAGAATAGGAATGAGATAGAAAGGGATAGCGAAGTAGGGATTGAAATAGATATGAGAGGCATAGAATAGAGAGGCATAGAAAAGAATAGAAGGGAGATTGAGAATTTCAAGGGAATAGTAAGGGACAGACAAGAATAGGCAAAAGATATGACGGAATAGAGAAGTAAGGATTGGAAAAGATAAAGGCAATTTTGAATCAAAAGGAGATGTAAAGAAGCAAACTGTAATAGGCGAGAGATAAATAGAGATAAAGCAGTGCGGATTTAAATAGATAGAGAAAAATTTGATTAAAAAAGAGATAGCAAGAGATAGATGGGGATCGGCTAGAGTTTGAAAGGGATAGAAAAGTTTGTGATTTAAAGAAATAGGAGCTAATTTTTATTGATATGATGATAGAAAGGTATAGATGAGAATAGGGATGAGATAGAAAGGACTAAAGAAGTAGGGCTTGAAAGAGATAGGAAGAAATTGAGTTTTATAAGGAGATAGAAAGGGATAGACAAGAGTAGGCGAAAGATAGGAAGGAATAGAGAAGTTGATATTGGAGGAGAGAGATGAAACTTTGATTGAAAAGGAGATAGACAGAGATAGACGGGGATTAAAAGTGGAGATGAAAAGAGATAGGTTCGAATTTTGATTGACAAAATGATAGAAAGATATAAATGAAAGTAGGAATCAGATAGAAAGGAATATAGAACTAGAGATTGAAAATGTTTTTGAAGCAAGTTGTGATTTACAAAGAAATCGAAAGGGATAGACAAGAATAGGAGAAAAATAGGAAAAAATAGAAAAGCAAGGATTGAAAGAGATAAGATTGATTTTGAGTAAAAAGAAGATAGAAAGAGACAGATTGTAATAGGCAGATTGTAATAGAGATAAGTAAAGATAAAGAAGTGCGGTTTAAAAAGATAGAGATTGAAAAGGAGGTAAAAAGACATAGAGATAGAAAAATGGAGATTAAAAGAGATAAAGTCGAATTTTTATTGTCAAGATGATGGAAAGATATAGACGAGAATAGGAATGGGATAGAAAGGAATAGAGAACTGGAGATTGAAAGTGATTTAAGCAAGTTGAGATTGCCAAGGGAATAGAAAGGGATAGAAGAGAATTGGCGGGAATAGAAAAGTTTGTGATTAAAAAAGACAGGAGTGAATTTTAATTGACAGGAAGATAGAAAGGTATAGACGAGAATAGGCATGAGATAGAAGGGAATAAAGAAGTAGGGATTGAAATATATATGAACGAATTGAGTTTGATAAAGAAATAGAGAGGGATAGACAAGAATAGGTAAAGTGTGGATTTAAATAGATAGGCGTGGATGTGGATTAACATCAAAGTAGGAAGGAATAGAGAACTAGAGATTGAAAGTGATTGAAGCAAGTTGAAATTGACAAGGAAATAGAAAGGGATAGACAAGAATAGGCGAAAAAAAAATAGGAAGGAATAACAAAGTGAGGATTGAAAGAGATAGGCATGTATGTGGATTAATATGGAGATAGACAAAAAATAGGCGGGTATAGGCGAAACGTAGAAGTAGATAAACAATTTTTATCCCTTTCTATCTGAAGAATAGGAAGAGATAGAAAGAAATAGGATTTCTATCTCTGTACTTCCATCAGGGAAAATAATGCACATGTTCCTCAAATCTTGAATTCGATTCATCCCATTTGTCATCTATCAATGTGAACCTCTAAATCTGTTTTACCGACCGTGGGACTTGGGAATCACCTCAATAATTGGCGAAAGGCCGCACCTAAATTATGTGTCTCTAAATTGTGTTTCCTTGTGACGCGACTCGTAGAGTCAGTGCTCAATGCTCATTCCACTCATCCCGCTCATTCCGCTCATCCCTCATAGGCATATCTATCAGGCTATAATTTTTTTCGATGAAAGGCATCACAGATCGCTCGATGTAATGTCACGTATGAAATCGGTAATGAGCTGTAAATCACGCGTCGCTTGCCCGTTGCAAGAGCCATTGTGCATGAGTCACTCGTGGAACTTACACGAAGACGACGCTATACGGATTTTTGTAGGAAATCGAAGGAAAGGATAATAAGCGAGAAATTCTCTCTCTGTTAAGCCGATCTTATAAAGGAAAGACGAGGCTTCGTGGGCGTGCTAAGTAAGCGCCGAGATAGGCGATGACTTTTCGAAAGGGGAAAATCCACCAACGTCCCCAATTAGTGTCCATCCAATAGATAGACTTTAAAATCCAATCTGCTTTTAATAAAATATGCAAAATTTTAGTTATACTAGCAATTATCATTATGATTAGTTTCTCGTTTTTGCACACCTTTTACTAGTCGAAAAAATAATTGAGAATTTTTAAGTCTTCAAATATAATATCTTGTAATTCTTTATTTAATTTCAGATATCTTCATGAATTTTAGAAAATGTCTTAAAATGTCTTTATTATCCTTCAAAATTTGATGAAATTCTTTTAAATTTCGTCAATTCACTTGATATTTCTTAAAATTACTTAAAATTACTCAAAGTTGGATAAAGTTTCATTAAATCTCTTAAAATTTCTGAAAATCCACTGAAATTTTGTAAAATCTTTTGGATCCATTCAAAGTCTTTAAAATTACTTAATATCCCATAAAACATCGTAAAGTCCTTTAGAATTACTTAAAATTTCATAAAAGATGGACAAATCCCTTAAAGGTATTAAAATCCTATGAAATTTCATGAGATCCCTTAAAATTCTTGACAATTCTATGAAATCTTGTACAATTCCCATACAATATCTTAAAATCGCTTTAATATGAATTAATGTCCTTCAAAATATGGTAAAATTCCTTCAATTACTTAAAATTAATTTAAAACTCATAAATTCTCATTACATCTCTTAAAATTACTCAAAATTCCATGAAATTTCGTAAAATTCTGTAAATTCTTGAAAATCCAATATAATCTCACCAAATCCTTTAAATGTTAAATCCTAAATAAATATTCTTTAAATTACTTAATATCTTATCAAATATTTTTTAAGTAAAATTAAAATATTCACTTTTAATGTTAGATTTTGAATTCTTCGTTTTATGCAAAAAGTATTTTATCGCACTGTATGCTGTCTTATATTTGAAAAAAGATTACCGTCACAGAGCGAAAAAATATTTATCTATAATTTCAGTTGAGTAAAATGGAGAATGAAATTTTGATCAATCAAACCATTTTTTTTAAATATGTTAAATCACAATGTTTTATGAAAATATCAATAATTTCTGGAATAATGAATATTTTCTTAAATTTTCATGGGCATATTTTAAATGTAAATTTCTATAAAATACGATAAACACAATTATTCTTCTGCAATGCACAAGGGCTTAGATTTGCATTTCAAGCAGGTGAAAAGTTTAAAATCATTTTCTAATTATTAGGAAAATACTAATAAAAATCAAGTGAATGTATATTTTAAAATATTTTTCCAGAAACATCATGATTAATTATTTCCTTCATTTTATAAAAATATTTATCTCAACATGAAAAATATTCAAATATGTCCAACTTTTTTTGTGCCAACTTTAAGTCCTTGCAGAATGCAAGGTAGTTATTTTTAAATTATACCAATAAATTTGTCAGATTATACGAATATTTCTAGCAAAAGAAATAGATTTAGAAGTAGATAGAAATTAAAATTAAATAAAAAAAATAAATAAATAAGAGATGGAAAAGTTCTATTTCTTTCTATCCGCAAATTCCAATCCATTTCCTCAAGGATTGAAATCTACCAGCCAAAGATCAGAAACTATCCATAATTGGATAATATTCAGATTGAATTAGTTTCAAAGTAGACGTTAATTATTTCCGACTTAATTAGTAGAATTCGCCTACACATACAAGCAACAGAAAATAACACCTAAAATTGCACAATTGTTACCTCCGGTTGATTTAACGAGGAGGCAAAGTGCGACGGAAAAGAAAACCTCATCGTTCCTGCGTGTCAGATTGGCAGAAACCGACGTCATCGTCAATGTCGTCGAATACACAAAAAGCCCCTCGCTTCTTCCTTTGTCTTTTCGTCTTCCGTTATAAACGAGACATGATGTTCGTCACTTCCTCTCCACAAGAATTTCGACTCAATTATTTTCTTAAATCCGCATTAAAAATTAGGCCTTTCGCCATTCTCAAACCAAGGACACAACAATAACTGATGAGGCTGATATCCTAATAACCCAATTCTAAATTCTAAATCAAAACCGATGATTGATCTAGTAAATAAATCGTAAATCTCTTCTAATCCAGAGAATGTCACCCTACAGCAGATAAACTTGGCCAGGATAATTTCAGAATCACTTCACCATCGCTGGAATAATTTCTGGCGAATAATATCTGAATCAGATCTCGCCGATAATATAATAGTACTTAACCCAGCATTCAGAGCAGTTAACGATAGCAGCTAGCGGAACCTTTATAAACTCGTGACTCGCATTTCGTCATCAGTCAAATCAAGAATTCAATGAGTTCGACCCATCAGTTCCAAATCCCGGATTTGTCAATCCACCCAATTAGAACCAGCAGTCCGACTGCTGCTTTCCTGCTTGGACAGCTTTGGGTCCAAGGCAGGCGAAAAGGTGTTTTCCTGGAAGTAAAGAGATAGAAATCCTATTCCTTTCTATCTCTTTCCACCCCTAAGATAGAAAGGGTTGAAGATTGCTTATTCACTTCTATCTTCGCCTATCTTTTTATCTCCATATTAATCCACATCCACGCCTATCTTCTTGAATCTCCCCTTTTCTATTCCTTTTTATCTCTTGCTTATCTATATCCTCGCCTATCTCTTCCAATCCCCACTTCTCTACATTTTTCTATCTATTGTCTATCCCAATCTATCTCTTTCTATTATATATCCTTTCCACTCCAAGTTTGCTCTATATCCTTTAATACCCACTTCTCTATTCCGTCCTATCTCCCGTCTATTATTTTCTATCGCTCTCTATCTCCTTATCAAACTCAATTCGTTCCTATCTACTTCAATCCCTACATCTCTATTCCTTCCTATCTCTCGCCTATTCTTGTCTATCCCCGTCTATCTCTTTCTGTCTTCTTTTCAATCAAAGTTTGCTGCTACCTTTTCCCTCAATACCCACTTCTGCATTCTTTCCTATCTCCCTTCTATTCTTTTCTATGCCTCTCTATTTCCTTAAAAAACTCAATTTGTCCCTATCTATTTCAATCTATACTTCTCTATTCCTTTCTATCTTATACCTATTCTCGTCTATACCTTTCTATCATCTTGTCAATAAAAATTCCCTACTATCTCTTTCTATTTCCTTTTATTAAGATTGATGAAATTCACTAAATATTCCTTAATATTACTTAAATTCATTTCTAGAATTCACATGAACTTTTCAAAAAACCGTTGAAATCTTGTAAAAGTCTTTACTTTTATTTTCAAAAATTTCATGTAATATCATGAAATTCCTTAAAATATCTTAAACGTTTATAAAATTACTAAATATTCTAGAAAGTATTTTTAAATCCTTCAAAATTACTGAAAATTTCAGAAAATATCCTAAAATTTTATAATTTTTAGTAAAAAAATTTTTCATTTGAGAAATGGATTTGACAGTCTATCTCTTTCTACCTCATTTTTAATCAAAGTTTGTTCTATCTCCTTCAATAACCACTTTTCTATTCCTTCCTATCTTCTGCCTGTTCTTGTCTATCCCTTTCTATTCCCGTATCAAACTTAATTCGTTCCTACCTCTTTCAAGGCCCACTTCTCTATTCCTTTCTATCTCATGCCTATTCTCGTCTATACCTTTCTGTCATCTTGTCAATCAAAATTCGTTCCTATCTCTTTTAATTCCCACTTTTCTATCCCTTTCAAACTCTAACTGATCCCCGTCTATCTCTTTTTATCTCCTCTATCACTTTAAACCCGCACTTCTTTAACTCTGTTTATGTCTCGCATATTACAGTTTGTCTCTTTCTATCTCCTTGTTTCTCAAAATCGCTCTTATCTCTTTCAATATTCACTTCTCTATTCCTTCCTATCTTTCACCTATTTTTTTCTATCCTTGTCAATCTCAACTCGCTTCAATCTCTTTTAATCTCCAGTTCTCTTGTCTATCCCTTTCTATTTCCTTGTCAATCTTAACTGGCTCTGAATTTACAATTCTCTATTTCTTTCTATCTCTCGCCTAACAAAATCTAACTCTGTCTACCTTCTTATTACTCAAAATCGCTCTTATCCCTTTCAATCCTTACTTCTCTATTCCTTCCTATCTTTCACCTATTCGTGTCTATCCCTTTCTATTTCCTTATCAATCTCAATTCGTTCCTATCTCTTCCAAGCCCTTCTTCTTTATTCTTTTGCATCTCTTACCTATTCTCACTTATAGTGATTATGGCGACTGACGAAAAGATTGAAAAAGATAAAGTTTGATAAACATAAGTGATAGATTTGGATAGAACTAGATTGGATGAGTGATATTGATTTTTACTCTGAAATCCTAATTCCCTATATGATATCAATTTTATATGCGGTAGTGGTAATATTAGAATAATATTTATGTACAAAATATTGTATTTATAAAATTAATATTCGTGATTGGGTTAAAGTTTCGTACGTCTAGTCTGACGAATTTTTTTTTTAATTTCCAATAATTTTTACAAAAAGAAATAGTTAATAAGCAATTCATAACATTTCCTATAAATTTTAAAGCACTTCAGTCGATTAAAAACAACTTAGAAGCCTTCTGAGAACCCCTGTAACGAAAAGAATTCCCATTTCTCTCCTGGTGTTAATTCATATTTTTCTCTTGATGCTAACGAAATTTGGTATTCCAAATAGATTTAGAGATAGAAAGAAATAAAAATTTTTTCTGTGTAGGGATAGATTGAGAGATAGAAATAGATTGATATTACACAGGGATAGATATAATATTTTCGGGAAAGAAAGAGATCGAGGATCTAGGATCCGAGACCTACCCAGTTGAAAGTAAAAAGATAGAAAGTCTAACTATTTGAATCTTTTTCAATATGCAGGATTGAAATAGAAAGGAAAAATATATCCAAATGTATTCTTCCCTATCCATGCTAATCTATTTTGATCTCTACAATAATCTCTTTCCTCTTGAATCTTCATCATTCTATTTTTCTGTATCCTTCGTCTTCGTCTATCCACGCCTATCCACGTCTAACGATGCTTATCAATGCCAATCTTTTTCTATCCTTTTTGCAATCCATGGATGCAAAGTGTACACTTGGGTGAGATAGAAAATCTCTACAATCTCTATTCTTTTTTATCTTTTTACTTCCAGCAGGGAGAGTAGACAGAATATTTTTGGAAAAGAAAGACATCTAGGATCTAGGACTTAGGATCTAGGATTTGAGATCCAGGATGGAAACCTAGCGAAGATTCGAAGAGACAGTTACGCACGAAGATCGACTTAACCTCGGTGCCTGCCACCTCGCGCGGAAATGTCAGAAGATGTACACGAAGAACGAGGCGAGGTATCCGCTACGGCGACGGCGGCCGCAAGATCGGCAGCCGTCGCTCGCGTGGGAGTGTGACATAATAACGTTCGTCTTGTACCGATCGCCGCTTCACCAATCGCTGTCCTTCGCTTGCTAAAGAGAGAATATTATGAGGAATTGAGATTTTGAAAGAGATTAGAGAAGTTCTCTTGTAGTTGGAAGTTGGAACTTGGAAGTTGGAAGCTTTGATCAAATATGTTTTCGTCGACTTGTGTTGATGGTATCAAGTGTTTTGAAGAAGCCCCGAAGATTCATTTGATGATCGACGAATTAGTGACACTTGATACCGCGTCAGTCTAGAAATTATCCGGAAGAGGAACGACACCAGCGGATCAAATCACAAAGATTTGATTAGAACGGAAACTATGTAGAGAACAAGAATTAATATATTCCGAACTCACAAGATTGCCTGGGGACCTAATTAAACCTAATTCCTGAATCCTGATACCGCAATTAGTTTATATATTACTATATTCTTCATTGATCTGATATCATTCATTGACTCGGATTCAAGGAATCCGAACAAATCCTGGATCGTCGGGAAATCTGGATCCATTGGAACCATTTAGCTGAGCTTTGCAATTTCACTCCCGGCGGCTTTTATCCCACCGCTTTAACTGAAAGAAACTAGTGAGTTTATATTCGTATTGGAGATTTAGAAGGAAATCAATCCATCAGCGAATTAATCTATCAACCCTGATAGGTTTATAGATTTTTGAATTTGAAGCTTTAAGCTGATGGTAAGTAAACTCTAACTTTCATTTTATCTGATCTAAAGACTCAATTAAGAATCTAATGACAAAGACGCTTCTAGTTTCACAGCAGATATTTTTTGACACAATAAGCACCGGAACTGTTTTGACAACTTCTCGAATCTGAGATTGAAAATCTCTAAGTCAGAAGAGAAGGATAGCGGAACTTTAGTATTTATCCGAGTAATGTCTTCGAGATGGATTGGAAGATTTCTAATGATGTTATGAGATCAAGATATCTGATACCCTGTAATTAGTGAGTATAATATTGTCCTTTTTTAAAACCACTTTGATGATTATTTAGATTTCTGGCTTTAGATTTCTGAAGTCACCTTTAGGACTTTAAAGTCCCTCCAATGGATGTTTTTTGGACGAAAACCAAATTGTAAAAAAGTTTTTCTAAACTATAGTAGAAAAATTCATACCGACCTTTTTTCTACAAACAATTTAATAGTTTTGGGATTGAAAATGATTCTGATTTTGACTGGGTTCAAAAATTCAGGTAAAGTATAATGATCAGTACTTTAACATCAAACCAAAGGATATTTTTTGGGCAAAACCCAAATCGCAAAGATCTCCAGATTTCCTAAATCACAGGAGACAAATTGTCCTTCTGTTAAAAAACCACTTTGATGACCTAACTTGATGATAATCTTAGTTTTAACTAAAGCTAACCTCAGGACTTTAGTGTACACCAAAAAGACGTTTTTGGATAAAAATCTCCAGTCTTCCTAAACCCTACTAGACCTACTGAGTACGTTAGTTTCTAAACAACAAGTATTTGGATAAACACAGTTTAAACCCCTAAGGATCTCCAGTCTTTAAAAACAATACTAAACCATACAAAAGAGAAAATATCTGAAATCAGATATCTGAAGAAGAATATGAAAAATCTTTTTTGAATAAAACCGAAATCGCAAAGATCTTTTGACTTTCTAAACCACAGGAGACAAATTGTCCTACGTTTAAAAAACCACTTTGATGATTCTGTTCTAGCTAAAATTTGATGATCTATCTAAGGTCATCTTCAGGACTTTAATTCCTATCCAAATGTTTCACGAACAAACACAAACACACACAAGCGAATAATTTATGATCTCCTCCTTATTTTAAAAATCACTTTGATTGTATAGTATTCGGCTAAGATGATTCTTAGGACTTAAATAAGTCTTTATTCAAAGGGTGCTTTATGACCAAAATGATGATGATGATGATGATGATGATGATGATGATGATGGAAACTTAATGTCATTTTTTTAAAACCACTTTGATGATTGTATTTTAGCTAAGGACAACTTCAGGACTTTAGTATACACCAAAAAGATGTTTTTTGGATAAAAATCAAATCGTAAAGATCTCCTGTCTTCCTAAACAACACTAGATCTACTGAGGACGATAGTTTCCTTCCAACCGGTGTTTTATAAATAGTTTAAACTCCTAAGGATCTCCAGTCTTCGAAAACAACACTATACCATACAAAAGAGACAAAATATCTGAAGTCAGATACTTGAAGAAGAATCTGTAGCATCTGAAGCCTCTTAAGCATCTGAAGAATCTTTTTTGAACAAAGACCAAATCGTAAATACTGCGAGTCCTCCTAATCCACAGTAAACAAATTGTAACTTCCTCGTCCTTTGTCGAAAACCATTTTGATGATTTTGGCTTTATCTGAGTGTAACAAATATGGTATTTAAATATCCCGGTAAGGAAATCTTCAGGACTGTGGTCTCCATCCAAAGGGTGCTTTATGTACAAAACCAAACTCTATTTATGATGTCATTTTTTGAAAACCACTTAGGTGATTTTTTTCAAGCTAAGGACAACCTCAGGACTTTAGTCAACACCAAAAAGATGTTTTTTGGATAAAAATCAAATCGTAAAGATCTCCAGTCTTCCTAAACCACACCAGATCTACTGAAGATGTTACACTGAGAAAAATGTTTGGTTCGGACAACAAAACTTTTTGGTTGTGCCAACCAAGTTTTTGTTGAACCAACCAAAGTTGAACCAACCTGAGATTGACTAAGATTTTCTTGGTTTAAATGACTTTTCTTGGTTTAACGAAAGGTTTGTTGAAAGTACCAAAAGTTGGTTGGCACAACCAAACAATTTTTTTTCCTTCTATAGAAACAAAAAGTTTTGCTGTCCGAACCAAACAGTTTTCTCAGTGTAGTTTCCATCCAACCGGTGTTGTATTAACTTAGCTTAAACTCCTAAGGATCTCCAGTCTTCAAAAATCACAGGAGACCATACAAAAGAGTCAAATCTTTTTTGATCAAAGACCAAATCGTAAATACGTCGAGTCCTCTTAATCCACAGTAAACAAATATCCTCGTCCTTTTGCAAAAACCAATTTGATGATTCTGGCTTCATCTGGTTGTATCAAATATTAAAATATCCAGATAAGGTAATCTCCAGGCCTGTTGTCCTCATTCAAATGATGTTTGTTTCGATATAAACCAAATCGTACAGATCTGCAATCTTCCTAAACCCCGACAGATCATCTTTATTCCTCTATCCAAGACATATCTCTATCTAGGCAAGATCACGATTCCAATACTTAAGACCTAAGATTTCCGCTGCTTGATGAACTTTAAATCTGACAATGAGTGAAATTCGTACCGTTTGTCGGCGGGGACAGGAGTCATCTCCGATGACCGTCTCTAGGACCCGGTCTTCAGTCAGTCACGAATTCTGTGGTAGCAACTCGAGTCAAGCCTCGTCACACAACACCACGATCACCAGAAGTTCGTGTCCCTCAATTTTCACACAAGCAACACGCAAATCATCGAAACCCGGACGTCACAGTGTCTAGAACTTGTCTAGAAGTCTCGCCTAGAACTCGTGGGCGGACTTGCAAGCAAGCTAGGATCGAGTACCGTCGCGAATTGGCAGAGATACCTTAAAAACTATTTTCTGGCTCACTCTCACTGTCGAGTACCTCGACCACCTCGACCACCTCGACTAGGTCGACCCACAACGTGACTCGGTCCTTTTTCCTTTGCCGGTCGTTTCTTCGGAGACCGGGTGTCACGTGCGTGGTTCGATTCGCGAATCGCGAAACCGAGGAGAAAAAAAGTTGGCGCGAGCGCGTGCGTACTCCAAGAAGCGAACGGTGCGAACGGTGCGATTGCAAGAACTGGCAAGAACTTCTCCGGAGCTCTGCGTGGTGCCTGCTGCGTGTTTCGTGGTGCACGACTCGGGCGGACTGAGCGCCTTGAGGTGAACGGAGGTGACTTGCGACTCGCGATCGGCGAACCACGCCGGTCCGTTGTGGAACCGAGCGCGGGCGGGAGAAGTCAGAAGAAGGCGCCCTGTGCGCTTGCCTTGTGGATCCGCCTGTACCGATTCAATGTGCACCCAGGACACAAACAAACAGAAATACTTACACACTGAGAGAGGGAGATATATATATATATATATATATATATATATATCAAGGTAGAAAAACGATAGGTGGAATCGACTAAATCTGCGCTCGCGACTGCTCAAATAAATTGCCGATCCGATTCGTTAAACGGAGCACTGTCGTCGATCTTCTCCAACCTACAACGTTTCTCAAGGACACGTGCATTCTGAGGTCTTGCGGAAAGTCGCCTTGGAATATTGTCACACTTTCGATGTTTTGGACGAGGGAGAGATGTGGTCTGGTCTATTAGGGTGATTACGTGTGGTGGAGGAAGGCGAGATTATAGTGATGCAATATCGCTAGTGATGCAAGATTTTGATTTTTACATTCTCATCAGAGAGAATGTATTAGATTTTTTAAAGTAATATTAATTTCTTTCAATTTTAATTTTTGTTTTATTCATGAAATCCCTTAAAATTCCATGAGGAACATTAAAAGGAATATCCATGAGGAAAATTTTAATTTCAATGTTCTTCATGGAATTTGATTGAAATTTTCATAGATTTTAAAGAATTTATGACATTTTATAGGATTTTAAATATTATAGTGAAATTTGAAGGAATTTATAGATGCTTCTAGGTACATCAAAATATTTCATCAAATATTAAGGGATTTAGGTTTCCTTGTGGAATTTTGAAATATTTCAAGAAATTTTTAAGAAAGTTTCGGGAATTCAAAGAAGTTTAAGGAATTTCTCATGGAATTTTAAAGGATTTCATGAGATTTTTACGATTTTTAAAAGATTTTGTAGAATTTTTGCAAAATTTTAAGAGATTATAAAAGATGAAATTATAAAGAGGACTTTAAAAGACTTGTAAGAATTTTAAGAACTTTTGATTTTTTAAAGAGATTTATAAAAGATTTTGTGAAATTGTAAAGGATTTCTTTGAATTTTAATAGATTTTAAAGAATTTATGACATATTACAGGATTTTAAATATTATAGTGAAATTTTAAAGAATTTAAAGATGTTTCTAAGAATTTCAAAAGATTTCATCAAATTTCAAGGAATTTCAATAAGTTTCCAATAATTTTTAGAGATTTAGAGTTCCTCGTAAAATTTTGAAAAATTTCAAGAGATTTTTAAGAAAGTTTCGGGAATTCAAAGAAGTTTAAGGAAGCTTGTAAGAATTTTAAGTAATTTTATGTAATTTTAATGTTCTTCATAGAATTTTAAAAGATTTCATGAGATTTTTATGATTTTTAAAAGATTTTGTGGAATCCTTTACAATTCCACAAAGTATTTTATAAATCATGAAAATCTTATAAGGTTTTAAAATTTCAATCAAATCTCTTAAAATCACTTGAAAATATCAAAATTTCTTTAAAATTTTACAAGCTTATTTTTAAAGTCTCTAAAAATTTAATGAAATCCTCTAAAATTCCATTAAATTTTTTACATATTTTCGGTCGGGTATTTTACAGTGTGGGGAAATTTTATTTTACGAATTTTTAATATTGGGAATTATAATTTCAGGAATACTTAACTTCGGAAATTTTATAATTTCTGGAAATTAACATTTGAGTAACTTTGAATTTTGGGAATTTAAATTTCGGTATTATTTTCTTCTTTTGGGAATATGACAATTTTCTTATGAATTTTAATATTAAAAAGTTTTAAATCTTTTGAAATATTTTGAAACTGTTGGAAATCTTTTGAAATTCCTTACAATCCTTAGAAATTTGAAAGATTCATTAGTATTTGATCAAATTCAAGGTTTTTTAAGAATTCATGAAATATTAAAAGCTTGTAGGATATTTAAAGAATTTTAAATATTTTCAATATTTCGAAGGATTTTTTAGAATTTCAAGCAAACAATTTCAAAGATTTAGAGGTATTTCCACCGTAATTTAAAGGATAATAAAAGGCTTCTACAAATTTCAATGAACTTAAATCGACTTTAAAGGATTTAAAAAGAATGTCAAACAATTTGAAGAGGTTTCAATGATTGCCTGAGATTTAAAACAAATTTTAATTTAAGATATTTTCAAATCACTCCAGCAATTCCAGAAATTTTTAAGCTTCCAAATATTAAGAAAATTCCCAGCAAATTTGAAAGATTTCAAGTTCTTTGAAGCGCTTTCGTGGAAAAAAGAGATTTCCCTTGATTTCATGAATTCAAGACACTTCCCCGTATTATAATTTACTTAAATATTATATTCACACATCTTTCTCTTTTAACCTTTCGACAATTAACAGGTGAAGCCAGAGGCAGCTTCTGGGAGTCAGTATGCTTAGCAGAAATCCCGTTTGCTTCAAGAGAAATCCTTTCCAGTCGACAGGAATCAGTTTCTGCCAAGAGGAATCCACGAAGTCGAACTCTGGGCTCAAATGGAATTCCTCCTGGCTCAAATGAATTGCTCTTGTCTCGCGTAAATTGTTTTCCGAATGCAGTTACTGCATTGGACTCTTCTTATCGTTGAGACTAGTCGCCTCTAGGAACTGCCTCCACTCTCAGAGAGAAATTTTTCTCAGTAGGATAAAGTTGCTTTATTTCTAATAGCCGTAGGTCATGCACACACTTTCTTAGTGCACTTTTTACCATATTTTCTTTCAATTTTTTACAAGATCATTTCAGGTCAAAAGTACTAGAAAAGTTCTATTTTATTTTTTTAATTTTCATACATTCTTCCTGATTTTATCTCTCTATATTATAAAAAGATCTCGTCCTCATTGCTAATACAAAATCACACCTATCTAACCTTGAACACGCCCATGAAAACGCCCACAAAACACGCCCACTTTCCTTGAACGCAAATCTAAATCACTTTTTATTACAAAGAATAATTTATTTGGTCAAATTCATTGACCACACTCCCTATTTATATTCAATCCTTTTGATAAGATATATATATATATATATCTTGATAGTATCTCTAAGTTAATTCCCTTTACCATGCATTAGTTTCTTTGGAGACACCCTTTTATTACACCCTTTGCCACGCCCACTCTTTTTAACCACATCCACTTTTCTCGACCGCAGCTATAAATCACTTCTCATTACCTAAAATAATATTATAATAAGTATAATATTATAAAAAGTTGTCGCCCTCATCACTTTTCCGAAAATCACACATTTCTGCCCCTGAATACGCCTATAAACACGCCCACTCTTTTTAACCACACCCACTCTCCTTGAACGCAACTATAAATGACTTCTCATTATGAGGAATAGAATATTTCGTCACATTCGTTGACCAAACCTTTATCTATGTCCAGTTTCTTTAACCACGCCCCTTACGCCCATTCATTCCCTTTGATAAGATACATCTATCTTGACCGTCACTCTAAGTTAATTACCTTTACCATGCATTATTTTCTATAGAGACGCCCTTTTATCAGACCCTTTACCACGCCCACCTTCTTTGACCGTACCTCTAAATCACTTTCCCTTACAATGAATAATTTATGTGATCACGTTACTCACAATACACTCAGTTTCCTTGACCACACTCTTCAACAAAGTCCAGTTTTTTTTACCACGAATTTTAACCACGCCTAGTTTATTTGACCATGCCTCTTAACAACTCCCATTTTGTGGACCACGCCCATTACCCACGCTCACTCCTTTTGGCAAAATAAATCTATCTTGATTGTGAATCTAAACAAATTTCCTCTACCTCACATTAGTTTTGTTGGTCACACCCCATTATTACACGATTAATCACGCCCACCTTTTTTTACCGTATTTCTAAATCATTTTCTATTAGCGTCAATGATTTATTCAGTCATGCCCCTTAACCATAACCTTCATACTCCCAGTTTCTTTTTTACCACGGCACTTAATCATATGGCCATTAAGCATGCACTCTTAACCACGCCTACTTTTTTTAAACGCCCTTTAACCACGCCCACTCCCTTTGACTACACCCACTCTCATTAATCACGTCCAATTTCCTTGATTGAATCAACAAACCACCTCAATTTGCAAAGTATACTTTCTTTGGTCAACTGTTTTGATCGTTAAATACAAATAAACGATTAAATTGATTAAAAAATTGTAACTTCATTAAAAAAAAAGCAACAAGGGTGCAAAAAATTAGTGACTTTCTGCTTTTTGAATTATTTTCAGGGCCTTATACTTTTATTTTTGTGACTGCATTAGGTCTAATCGTTTTGGTCCAATACTTCTTGGACTTATTATTTTTAAAAATTATTTTAGGTTTTATTTTTGGAATATTATTATTTTGGGCCTTAAATTGTTGTTACTTATTTTGGGTCTTTTCGTGTGTCATTTTTGGCATTTATTGATACGACTTATGATTTTGGGCCGTTATTATTTTTGGGAATTATTTTAGGTCTTATTTTTGGAATATTATTACTTTGCACCTTAAATTTTTTGTACTTATTTTTGATCTTTTCGTGTGTTATTTTTGGGACTTCTTGATACGACTTATTATTTAGGGTCTTTATGTGATTTTCTTGGCTGTCTTTTATGTATTTTTGAGGTCTTAAAGATATCGGGATTTATTATGTATTTATTTGGCCCTATTTTTGGGACAGTTTTGAGTCGTTACTTTAAAAATTAATAAATATCATTAAGAATAAAAATTTTAGAGTGGCGCCCTCTTCATTCTCATGGAGCCCCGTTACATAATTATGAGCGTAGGATGCGGATCGATTAGTGCACGACGAAGAGAAAGGCAAAATATCTATAGATTGGTTTAAGAACTGGGTAGGTATGTGAATCACCGCAACTAGGGTCTATGCACAACCAGCAGTCTAGGCAACGTTGAAGGTTTGACGTAACCATTATTATTCAAGTAAAGAAACGTCCAAATCATCAATTTTCTCTGTATGTTATTCACCCACTGATGACCTTTTCATTAGAATCGTCATTTGTCTTGTTGTGATAAAGTCATCATTGTCAGGGTTCAAAAAACTTATGATTCCCCTTTACCATTTCCCTTTGGCATTTTCCTTTACTATTTTCCTTTATCATTTTCCTTTAGCATTTCTCTTTACTAATTCCGTTTACCATTTCCCATTACCATTTCCCTTTACCCTAATTTCCCTTTCCAATTTCCGTTTATCATTTTCCTTTTCCATGATTTCCCTTTACCATTTTCCTTTACCATTACTTTCTTTTACTGTTTCTCTTTACAATTTCTTCTTACCATTTCCCTTTACGACTTCCTTTTATCATTCCCCTTTACTATGACTTCCATTTACCATGATTTCCTTTTAACATTTACTTTTACCATTTTCCTTTACCCATTTCTTTTACGACTTTCTTTTACCATTTTCTTTTACCGTTTGCTTTTTCCCTTTACCATTTCCCTGTTTCCCTTTAAAATTTCTTCTTACCTTTCCCTTCACCATTTTCCTTTACCAATTTCTTTTACCACTTCTTTTTACCATTTCCTTTTTACCATCTCCTTTTAAAATTTACTAAGATTTTCCATTTACCATGATAAAGGGAAGCAGTAAAAGGAAATCATACTAAAGGGAATGATAAAGAGAAATGGTAAAGGGAAGTCGTGTTAAAGGGAAATTGTAAAGGAAAATGGTAAAGGGAAACCATGGTAAACGGAAATGGAAAATGGAAACCATGATAAAGGTGTATCGTGAAAGGAAATTGTAAAAGGAAGCACTAAAAGGCAACCGTGATAAAGGGAAATGGTAAAGGGAAATCGTGTTAGAGGGAAATTGTAAAGGAAAATCATGGTAAAGGGAAACCATGGTAAAGAGGAATAGTAGAGGGAAATCATAGGAAAGGAAAATGGTAACGGGAAATTATGTTAAAGGTGAATCGTAAAAGGAACTGATAAAGGGAAGTCGTGTTAAAGGGGAATTGTAAAGGGAAATCATGGTAAAGAGAAATAGTGAAAGGAATGGTAAAGGGAATTTGTCAAGAGAAGTTAAAGTGGAAATGATAAAAGGAAGTCGTATTAAAGGGTAATTGTAAAGGAAGATGATAAAGGGAAATAGTGAAGGGAAATCGTAAATGGAAAGATTAAAAGGAATCCGTAAAAGGAAGTGATGGTGAAGGGAAATGATCAAGGAAATCGGTAAAGAGAATGTTAATGGACAATGGTAAACGGAAAAGTTAAAGAGAAATGATAAAGGGAAATTTTTGTAAAAGGGAATCGTAAAAGGAAGTGGTAAAGGAAAATTTTTAAGGGAAATGCTAAAGGGAATTGGTAAAGAGAATTAGTAAAGGGAAATGGTAAAGGGAAATGATAAAGGGAAAGGGCAAAGGGAAGTAGTTAAGGGAAAGCATGGTAAAGAGGGAGGGAAAAGGGAAATGATAACTGAAAATAGTAAAAGGAAATGGTAAAGGGAATTCATGGTAAAGGAAAATACTAAAGGGAAATAATTGTAAATTTTATTATTTGTAATGGGAATCATTTTTATAGAAACCATTATTCAAGAAATGAAAGCCTAAATAATCAATTTTCTCTCCATGTTATTCATCCACTAATGACCTCTTCATTAAAATCATCAACTTTCTTGTTGTGATGAAGCCATCATTGTCAGGGTTCAAAAAACTTCTGATTCCCAAGGAATTCGTAGACCGCGGCTTCGAGTCCTTTACGTATTCCTCTACTTTTAATTATTGCCTTCTATAATTATATGTTTTATATCTGCTACATTTATGCACCGCACCTGCTTCGCTTTAACGCTTCGTTAACGTTGGGCGCTTCGTTTCACGGAACTTCTCGCCGAGAACGAAAACTAGGCTGTGATATAGATGCATGATGATATTAAATGCCTAATTAACAACACTGTATTTGAGCTTTTCTTTATCGAAAATTAATTTAGCTGAACATTGACTGTCAGGTTTAAATTTTCAGCTGGGATGTGATTTGTAATTAGAAACTATTTATTTTATAGCATACAAATTGTTCAGTGAAATTTTGAACAAGAGATTTGCAAATGAATTTTAAATAAAAACGCGGGGAATTTTTATTGTTCGGAAATTTCAATTTTGTGAATTTTAAATTTCGATATTATTGTCTTTTTTATTATTTTCTTTCGGGAATTTTTTTATTTCGTACATATTTATTTCTCGTTTTTTACAACTTCGGATATTTTTTGAAAATTCAATGACTTAATTTTGAAAATTTTAAAGGTATTAAAGGGATTTTATGACTTTTTTGGATGTTAAAGAAATTTTAAGAAATTTCTTAAGTTTTACACTTTAAATTAATTATCACTTTTATTATTTTCCATATTCTACACTTTACGCTTCATGCTTCATGCTTCATAATTGTACTTCACCTCACATTTCATGTTTCATTTTCCATATTTACATGCTTCATTCTACTCACAATATTCGCTTTATAATTAACTTTTCTATTTAAACTTTACTTTGTTATTGCACTTATTATATTTTCTTCTTATTTACTGGAATAGGAACTTATGTATATAATCATAGAAAATCACATGGTGCACAGTGGGGCTAAAAAGCTAATAAAATTCCGCACAAAACAGTAAATAATTTGTTACTTTTTAAAAAAATATAAACAATTGGCCATATAAGGTATCTATGTTGAAAAAATCAAGTTGCTACCTTTAAAAGTAGCCAAACATTGCATTTGTTAATTAAATTTGTTTCAAAAATTATCAATTGTTATTGATTGATAGCGAAAAGTCATTGCTAGATAATAAGCTACTCATGAATCACAGGAACGCAATTTTTTTCTCAAAAAATGCCTATACTGATAAAAATTTATTTATATAATTGTTTTTAATAATTAAAACTGTTTATTGTTATATAAACTCCCTAGAGGTTTAAAAAGTAATTAATTATACTTCACTACGTTGAAAAAACCAAGTTTCTACCTCTAAAAATAGCCAAACAGTGCATTTGTTAATTAAATTTGTTAAAACAATTATCAAATGTTATTGATTGATAGTAAAAAGTCATTGCTAAATAATAAGCTACTCATGAATCACAGGAACGCAATTTTTTTCTTAAAAAATACCTATACTGATAAAAATTTATTTATATAATTTTTTGTAATAATTAGAATTGTTTATTGTTATGTAAACTCCTTAGAGGTTTAAAAAGTAATTAATTATACTTTACTACGTTGAAAAAACCAAGTTTCTACCTCTAAAAATAGCGAAACAGTGCATTTGTTAATTAAATTTGATTAAACAATCATTAATTGTTATTTAATGACTAAATCTGATAAGTGACATTTTATTATAATTTTTGTCCGATCCAATAGAAAAAACTTTATTTGTTTCATCATAAATACCTGATATGGCCAATCGTTTTTCAAATTTGTTTATAAAATAACAAATTATTTATTGTCTTTCAAGAATTTAGTTAAAAAACAGTTTTTATCCATAAATTACTCATATTTAGTGCGAATCCATTGACGAATCGCTGCCAATTCCTGTGAATAAATTTTCTCCCGCTTATTTGTTTATAACAAATTCAATAAATTTTTTAACAATCGCAAAACTTTCCTGGATAGTTGCTTCATTAATTCTAGATATTTGGGATTGAATTCAAGTATTTCTTAAAACTCGGAACTCTTGAATAAAAAAATGTTTTTTTTTTCATTTTCGATATTAAATAAAAAAGATTTTTTCAAAATTTTAATCGGCAGTTTTGTGCAGAAATTAATTATTTTTAATTAGAAAAAGAATTATTCCAATCGGTTCAGAAATGGCTTCTGAATATCAATAAAATTTGTCCATGAACACTTCTTTGACCCCACTGTGCCTTGCATGGGATTTTTTAATAGGATGTATATAAACCTAAGGAGGAAATTTTGAAAAAAAATAATAAATAAAAATCGTTTTTGAAAGGGAATAGCGGTCTCTGAATCTTTGCAGTTTGTTGCACACAGGTGAGTGAAGGCCGACCGAGCGTGACTTTTTCTCAGTTTGCTTTACGGTTCTTTGAATGTCGTGCTCCTTCCGTTTATTGTTGCATTAATCTACGTGTGCCAGCGACCCGCTTTGCACCTATACATATAGACTTTGAAGAATATATACATATATATTATTTATAAAATACAGTTCCATAAAATACTAAACAAAGCTATGGTAAAGGTACCAATATCTATTAGTAAAGAGGCAATAAAATAAGGTTATAATATAGGCGTAAATATAGGGCCCAATAATATCAGACATAAATGTATGATCTAAAAATATAATACACCAAAATTGGACCCTAAATATAGAAATAAAAAATAATTCCCAAATATTTGACCGAATAATACAGAGCACATCAAACAGCACTAAAAAATTGGGCCCAAAAATAATAATCCAAATATGGGACCCATTATTATTAAGGAAAAATAAGGCCCAAAAAATAAAACTTGAAAGTAAACTAAAACTTGAACATAGAACACAATAATACAATAATGATAAAGTGTTCAAAAAATAAGTTCTGATAAAACAAGACCCAAGAATAGTACCAAAATATTGGACCCAGAAATATCAATAAAATATAGGACTCAGAAATAATGTCCGAATATTGTACCTAATAAAATAAGATTGAAGAATAGCACCGAAATATATGATCCAAAAGTAATGCGAAAATATAGGACTTAAAAATAATGAAAAAATATAGGGTCCAATAATATAAGACACAGCAAATAGCACTAAAAAATTGGTCCCAAAAATAATGCTCAAATATAGAACCGATTAGTATTATGTAAAAGTAGGACCCAAAAATATTAACTACTAAAATACGACTCGAAAATAGGACACTAGCATATAAGAACCAAAAATAGAGACCAAATATAATAAGAGGTAATGAAGTAAGTCTCAAGAATAATACTAAAATATAGGACTCAAAAGTAATGGGCAAATATAGGACCCAATTATTTAATACACGAAAATATGATCCAAAAATAGAACCAAATCATAGGACCAAAAAAAAATGAGACAAAAAAGTATAACTGAAAAGTAGCACCAAATCATAAGACCTAAAAATATAATACCCAAAAATCAGACCCTTAACAGAGAAATAAAAAAGTAATGCCCAAATATAGGACCCACTAAAACGAAATTCATTAATAGCACAAAGATATAGGACACAAAAATAATGTCCAAATACAGGATCCGATAATAAAAGATACAGAAGTATGATATGAAAATAGCACCAAAATATTAAATCAAAGAATAATGCCCAAAAATAGGAAACAATGAAATAAGTGACAAATATAGAACGCAAAAAATAGAATCTAATAAAAATTTTCAAATATAGAAGGCGACCAGTAAGACTAAAAAATAGCATTAAAATAACAAAGTAAAAATCATGCCCAAACAAAGGGCCTTATGGAGTTGAATCTTTTATTTCTTGTCTTATGATTTATGATTTTTGGACCCTTTAGTCAACAGAACCATAAGGCACAAAAAATATGAATTCCAAAATAAGGTCCCAAATCACAATTGCCATGCCCCTCAAAAACGTGATGTCTAAATACATAAGACCCAATATTCCAATTCCATTAAAAGTTCCAAAAAAGTTTCCAAAACGTAAGGCCCAAGCCCAACAGTCATAACTCCAAAAATATTATTAAAACATTAGCCTCGAAATTATAAGGACTTAAAAACGACAAGAATCAAACAATAAGACCCAAAAATATACAACCTTATGAAATCTAGAAAATTAACTCCTTAAATATGAGTTTAAGAATAAAGTCCAAAAAGAAGGTAATAAAATAATAAAAATATACTAAACACCAAAAAATAGTTTTCAAAACGTAAGACCCGAAATTCTTCACTTCAAAAATAATTTTAAAATATGAATCTGGAAAGTATAAAGCCTCAAAAAGTAAAAAAAAATTATAAGGCCCAAAAATCCCGAAAATATGAATTCTAAAAACGGTCCTAAAATCACAGTCCCAAAGACGAAATACATAAAATTCAACTTCATAAGGCTAAAAAACCACAGAAAATAAGGTCCAAACTACAAAAAACAAACTTTATCAAACATAAGGCCCAACAATTATGAGATTTAAAAATAAGTCCCAAAAATAAAAACAAGACTTTATTTATAAGGTCCAAAAAGTACAAAAAAAAATTTTCTAAAACAGAAGGCAAAAAAATTATGAGATTAAAAAATAAGTTCAAAAAATTAAAAAAACATGAGATTCAACTTCATAAGGCTAAAAAACCACAAAAAATGAGGCCCAAAAAATCACAAAATAAAAAGTAAAAACTACAGAAACAAACTTTCCAAACGAGAAGGAACAAAAAGTAAAAAATAAAAATAAGGTCCAAAAACTAGAAAAACAATGTTTCTCAAATATAAGGCCCAAAAATTATGAGATTTTAAAATAAGTCCCAATGATACAAACATAAGACTCAACTTAATAAAGCCCAAAACATCACAAAATAAAAAGTAAGACCCAAAAACTATATAAAAAATTTATCAAATATAAGACCCAAAAAATAAGTCCCAAAGATAAATAACATACGATTTAATTTAAGGAGGCCAAAAAACCACAAAATAAAAAATAAGATACAAAAATTGCACAAACAAACTTTCTCAAACATAAAGCCCAAAAATTATGAGTTTAAAAATAAGTCCCAAAAATAAAAATCTTAAATAATTACCAAAATGTGAGGTCTATAAGTCATACACTAAAGATAATGTTAAAAAATGTATTTACAAAACGTAAGGCTTCGTGTTTTAATAAAAAAATCATAAGGCCCAAAAATAAAAAAAATATATTCTAGAATAAAGTCTCCTTTATTCCAATTGTCTTGAACAAAAAAACCATGATATCTAATTTCATAAGGTCCAATACGATATTTCCACTAAAAGTCCGAAAAACTTGAGGCAAATAAATATGGACACATAAATAATAATTCCAGGATTATAATATTTTTCTTGTACCACCGGCGGCTTGCACGGAAGACGGGAGCAAGAGACAAGACACACAGATGCAAGATGCAGAGATGCAGACAAGCACAACTTGTACAGCAGCAAGAGCCAGTATCGTCCGGCTGGTGGCTGCAGGTTTCTAACAAATTAACGGGCGATCGGGCCCGCTCCTGCCTTCTGGCTCCACCTCCTTCGGTCCGCGGGCATTCAGGCCCCGAGAGAGATCATTTTTGCCACGTATTTGCAAACTGAATAATAAATACGCGGATACGCGACGAGCCGCGTTCCGCCTTCACGCAGCTCGCGCTACGCGCGGATTGGTCCCGAGGTTCGCGAGGGGACGGCGTACCTCTTTTTGCCTGTGTTATCTCCATGCTCCTATGTGACTGTGTACGTACACGCGCACCTAACCGAGTGGACCTACTTTATACTATCGCATTACGCGGCCTCCGATGCACCAACACCGATCTCTGCGCATCAGAGCCACCGCGAATATCTCGATCGCCTTCGGTTTAGAGAATTTAAATAAAAGGAGAAAGTCCTCTGCAGTGTTTAATAGTAACGCGTTACCGGAGTAGTCACTTTTTTTAGCAGATTTTTTTTAAGTGTTTTGAGCTCAGATTATATTGGCTTGATTCGAATAGAAATTTACTACTTAATTCGAAATGGGTCGGGTGGATTCGGATAGGATTTTTTATTCGATTCCTAATTAGATCGGATTAATTCGGAAAAGAATTTTTTTATTCGAATCCTGATTATATTGGATTTATGTGGATCGAATTTTTTTATTCGAATAATTAAGTCGCATCGATTCGAATAGAAATTTTTAATTCCATTCCTCATTAGATCGGATTGACAAAGATAGAAATTTTCAATTTAAATCCTTTTATTAGATTGAATTGATTTGGATAGCAAGTTTTGAATGAATGCGAATTGACTCGGATTCTTTCGAATATAAATTTGGTTCATGCTACGGATTGACTTGTGTAGTTTCGGATAGGAATTTTTAAATTCGATTCCTGGTTAGAAATTTAGTACTTATTCCGAATTGGGACGAGTGCATTCGGATAGGATTTTTATTCGATTCCTAATTACATCGGATTAATTCAGAAAAGAATTTTTTTACTCGAATCCTGATTATATTGGATTTATGTGGATCAAATTTTTTTATTCGACTCCTGAGTAGATTGGATAGATTCGGATAGCAATTTTTGTCTGACTACGGATTGGTTTGGATTCATTCGAATAGAAATTGTGGTTTCAATTTCGGATTGGATCGGGTAGCTTCAGGGAGGATTTTTTTCTTCGTCTAATTAATTCGGATCCATTAGGATAGGAATTTTGTATTCGGCAAATTAAATCGGATGGATTCGGATAGAAATTTTGAATTGAAATCCTTTTATTAGATTGGATTGATTCGGATAGCAATTTTTTACTAACTACACATTAAATCGGATTGATTCGAATTGAAATTTGGTTCTGATTATTAGGTTGTGTAGATTCGGGTTGCAATTTTTGACTAACTACAAATTGATTCCGATTCATTCGAATATAAATTAAAATTTTTTAAATCATCTAATTAAATTCGATTCCTTATTGGATCGGATTGTTTCGGATGGTAATTTTGAATTCAAATCTGAATTTTGAGTTCGGATTGCTTTGCGTAGGAATTTTGGTTTTGTATTCAGATTAACTTGGACTGCTTCGAATAGAAAATTAACACTTATTTCGAATTGGGTGAGGTGGATTCGGATAGGATTTTTTATTCGATAATGGATTTATGTAGATAGAATTTTTTTATTCGACTAATTAAATCGCATCGATTCGAATAGCAAGGTTTGAATAAATACGGATTGGATTGGATTCTTTCTAATAAAAATTTGGTTCTTACTTCGGATTGAGTTATGTAGCTTCAAATAGTAATTTTTGACTTATTTTTGATTGGTTCGGATTCATTGAAATACAAATTAAGATTTTGTATTCGACTTATTAAATTGGATAGATTCGGAAGATATTAGGATTAGATATTAGGTCGGATTGATTCAGATAGCAAGTTTTGAATGTTTACGGATTCGAGCGGATTCATTCGAATAGAAATTAGATTTCTATTGCTGATTCTGATAGGATTTTTTTATTCAATTCCTAATTAGGTCGGAATTATTCGGATAGCAATTTTTTAATCTACTGCTGATTACAGTGGATTGAAAATTTTTAGTATTACAATTATTTTTTATAATCAAAATAATAATTGACATCAAACATTCTTGCAAAATTCTCACAACCGAGAATATTCTTAAGAAAATTTCCGGGAATATTCACCAATTTTTTGGTTTTCGAGAAATTTTAAAACTCTACTCCACTGTACTTCAGTGGACGCTCGTACGAAGGCCGCACAAATTCATTGCGAATATCCCCCCCCCCCCCCCCCCCCCCCCCCCCCCC